>PVLD010025500.1:0-23637 GCA_004027595.1 Dinomys branickii
TCCATACATCTACAATTCGAAGATATCAATGGATAAAGCAACAACTACTGTTGAGACCATATCACCTTGTCTATAGATTAGTTGTGATTGTACTATTTTCTATGATAATGGGTGTCTGTTTGTCAATATGTTTTTGTACTTTTATGTTTCTAAAATAAAAAAAAAAAAAAGAAAATTGGGGTCATAAATGTACGTAATAGGCATTAAGTGTGTTGCTTTGTTCAGAATATAAAGTTATAATAGTTGTAATATATCTTTTCTTTTAAGAAGATTTTCAGTAACTTTTTGGCTAAGATCAAATGAAGACTTTTTCATGCAGGAGAAGTTTAAGATGTGTGACCTCTATTAATCATTTTGTTGTGATTTCTACTACTTTCACGTTTGGAAAATCTTCCCTTACAAGCCCACCGTCTTGTCCTTTGGATTTTCTTTTTTCTTTCCTTTTTAAGCTCTTTTTAAAGGACAGTTTTAGGTTCACAGTAAAATTGAGAGGAACGTACAAAGATTTTTTTCTTTTTTGAGACAGCTCTGCAGTATAGGCTGGCCTTGAGCTCAGTTTGTAGCCCAGGCCGGTCTTGAACTCGCAGCAATCCTCCTGCCTCAGCCTCCCAAGTGCTGGGATTACAGGTATGCACCACCACACCTGGCTTCAGAAATTTTTCATTCACCACCTGCTCCCATGTTTCTACAGCTAACTTTCAACTCATTATGTAGCCCATGCTGGCCTCAAACTCAAGGGAATCCTCTTGCCTCAGCCTCCCAAGTATTATAGGTGTGCACCACCACATTCAACATTGTGTATTTCTTTTATGAATTATGCCTTTGTGTTGTATCTAAAAAGCCTTTATCACCATTCCCAAGGTCATCTAGGTTTTCCCCTGTGTTATCTTGTAATTTTTTTTTTTTTTTTGTCTTTTTGAGACAGGATCTTGCTATGCAGTTCAGGCTGGACTTGAGCTCGCTTTGTAGCCCAGGCTGGTCTCGAACTTACAACAGTCCTCCTGCCTCAGCCTCCCGAGTGCTGGGATTACAGGCCTGTGCCACCACGCCCAGCTAATCTTGTAATTTTTATAGTTCTGCCAGGAGTGGTGGTACATACCCGTAATCCCAGCACTTTGGAGGCCGAAGCAGGAGGATTGCCATGAGTTCAAGGCCAGTCTGGGCTACATAGAGAGGCACTGTCTCATAAAACAAAAGAAAACGAAAAAAAGAGTTTTAAAGCTCTGTGTTCCACAGGTTTGTGATCCACTCTGAGTCAGTTTTTGCGTAAAGATTTACATTCTATGTCTAGGCTTTTTTTTTTTTTGGCATGGGGTAGCTGCCCAGTTGGTTTAGCACCCTTTGTTGAAGACTGTCTCTGCTCCATTGTACTATTTCTTGTCTTTTGTTTTTAAATTTTGGCTATATTTACATGAGTCTGTTTCATGTGTTCTCCATTCTGTGCCACTGACCTATTTTCCTTTTTTGCTGATGTCTTTTTTAAATACTTATTTTATTAGTGCATGTTTGAAGCACAGGATTCCACGCATCATGGGGAGTCGGTCCATGCGCATAACACACCCTAGTTCTTACATCCTCTCCTGCTCTGCTCCCTCCTCCCTCCCCCATCTCTTGCTTTCTTTCCCATTTGCAGATCTGTCTCCTTGTTTCCTGTTGTCTAGCTTTTATTTTGATCTTTAATGTATTTATACTATGGATTTCTCATTTAAGAGAAGCCGTGTGATATTTAAGCTTATGTGTCTAATTTATTTCACTTAACATTATGGTCTCAAGATCAGCCATTTTCCTACAAATAATTCAAGTTCATCCTTCTTTATAGCTGAGGGGTACCTTTTTTGTCATATTGGTTGGATTACTGTCAATCCCTTTTGTCCTTCTTCAATATTATGTTGGCTATCCTGGTTCTTTTACCTCTTTATATAAGTCTTAGAATCACTTTGTTGATATCCACAAAATAACTTCCTGAGATTTTGACTGGTGTTGCACTGAATTTCTGGGTTAAATTGGAAGAACTGACATCTTGACGACTTTGAGTCTTTGTATCCATGAACATGGGATATCTCTCCACTTCTTTAGTTCTTTGATTTCTTTCATCAGACTCTTACAGGTCTCTTCCTGTAGCTCTTGTATATATTTGTCATGTTTTTCCTAAGTATTTCATTTTTACTGAGTGCTAATGTAAAAAAAAGAAAAATTCCCACCCACATGTGGTGGCGCATGCCTATAATTCCAGCACTCAGGGAGGCTGAGGCAGGAGGATCACGAGTTCAAGCCCAGCCTGGGCAACTTAGCAACTTATTGAGACTCTGTCTCAAAATAAAACATTTGAAAAGGCTGGGTAGTGGCTCAGTGAAAAGGTCTTGATATCAACTGCCAATAACACACACACATCTCAGAGCAGGAGACAACATGATTTTTTCCATGCTGGGAATTGAACCCAAGGCCTTGTGCATGCTGAGCAAATGCGCTATCACCGAACTATATCCCTATTTCTTTTTAAATTTTATTTTATTTTAGTTTTGTCTTTTTGAGACAGGGTCTTGCTATACAGTTCAGGCTGGCCTTGAGCTCACTTTGTAGCCCAGTCTGGTCTCCAACTCGCAAGGATCCTCCTGCCTCAGCCTCCTGAGTGCTGAGATTACAGGCATGCGCTACCATGACCAGCCTTTAAATTTTATTTTGAGAGAAAATCTCACTAAGTTAGCCACACTAGTCTTGAACTTGTGAACCTCTTGCCTCAGCTTTACAAGTGGGTGGGATTATAGATATAAACCATTTTGCCAAGCTAGTACAGTGTTTTTAATTTCAGATTCTATTTGTTCATTGATACTATACCAGTTAATAACTGTTTTTTGTATATTAGCTTTGTGTCTTGCAACCTTGCTATAATCACATAGTTTTACGAGTATTTTGTTGATTCTTTACTAATAAACCTAACAAGCTGATTTGAGAAATTCATATATTAAAGATATTCGCATTTCTACTTTTTCCATTAAAAATCTTCAATCATGTTTATGTTATAACATTGATAAAGATAATATCTTCATCAAATCTACTTTTTTTTGGTACCAGAAATCGAACTCATGACCTCACACTTGCCAAGCAGGCACTGTGCTGCTAAGCTAAATCCCCGGCCCCTTAAATCTACTTTTATCTATTCACATTTTCTTTCTTTTTTTCTTGATTATATTTATAGGGAGAAGATTTATTTTATTGGGGCTGGGGATATAGCTCAGTGGAATAAGCGCCTGCCTAGCAAGCGCAGGGTCCTGAGTTTGATCCCCAGTACCGCAAAAAAAAAAAAGATGTATTTTATTTTTCCTTTTAAAGATCCATTCCAGAGTGTTACTTACTAAATCTACTGGTGTTTCTGCTTAAGAACTCACAGATTTCTGGAACCATCTCTGTTCTTTCTGCTTTTCCTGTCCCCCTGAATGCTGTTGTTCTTGTCATAATTTTTCTGAGATGAATTTTTTCTTTCATCATTTTTTTATAGTGACTCATGTGTTGAAAGCTTGGTCCCCAGCTGACGGGGCCATTAGGAGGGAGGTCATGGAGCTGTGCCCTTGCAGGGCACATTGGGGTCCTGGCCCCTTCCTGGCCACCAGCTTAGCTCCACTATGTGCTTCTGCCACGGTGCTTTGCTTCCCAACAGACCCAGGAACAGCACGACCAACTGACCATGCACTGAAACCTCTGAAACTGGGAGCTACAGTAAGTCTCTCCCTGATGAGTTTATTGCCTTGAGTACTTTTGTCACAGCAAGAGAAAGCTGACTAACAAAAGAAACCCCATCTCCATTAGCAGTCACTGCCTTTTCCTTACTCCCAGGTGTGGGAACTGTGAATCTGTTTTCTACCTCTAGGGTTTGCCTATTTCAGATAGTTCACGGAAATGGACCCTCAAGTCCTTCGTGCCCAGCGGCTCTTACTTAGCACAGTGTCTTCAAAGGTTCTTCATATGATGGCAGGGCTCAGTCCATGCTCCATCCCTCTCTCTGTCCAAGTTGTACTCCCTTATCCAGAGAGGCTGCATTTCTCCATGCACTCCTTGATTGATACTCATTTGATTTATTTTTATCTTTTTGGTCTTTTTGAGACAGGTCTTTTCGCTCTTTTTGAGACAGGTCTTTTTGAGACTGTGCAGTTTGGGCTGGCCTTGAGCTCACTTTGCAGCCCAGGCTGGTCTTGAACTCGCAATGGTCCTCCTGCCTCATCCTCCTGAGTGCTGAAATTACAGGCGTGTGCCACCACACCCAGCTTGATTTATTTTGATTATGGCGCTTGTGATACATGCTACTGTGAACATTCATGTGCAAGGTTTTGTGTGAAAATGTGTTTTCATGTTTGGGGGGTGGCTATCTAGGAATGAATTTCCTGGCTCATACATTAACTCTGTCTAACTTTTTAAAGAACTGGAGGACTGTTTTTTAAAGTAGTTGCACCATCTTGACTCTCAGCAACAATGAATGTTCTAGTTCCTTCAAGTCCTCACCAACCACTGGCATTTCCCTGGTTTCCCGTCACCTTTCTAATGATGGGAGCAGCAGCTCACTATGGCTTTGCTCTGTGAAGTCCACTGATAACTAATGATGTGGAACGTCCTTTCACAGGCTCACTGACTGTTCCTGTTGCTTCTTTTCCTTTTTCTCTCTTTTAAAGGTATATTCTACTCATTATTGGTTTTTGTTTTGTTTTTGTCTTTTTGAGACAGGGTCTTGCTATGCAGTTCAGGCTGGCCTTGAGCTCACTTTGTAGCCCAGGCTGTCTCGAACTCACAAGGATCGTCCTACCTCAGCTTCCTGAGGGCTGGGATTACAGGCATTTGCCACCGTGCCTGGCTTCCTGTTGTTTCTTTAGAAAATGACATTTTAAAACTTGGTTATTTGTCTTATATATTTATCATAAGAGTTCTCCATATATTCTTATCAGATATATGATTTACAAATATTTTGTTTCATTCTGGGTCCTTTTTCACTTTCTTTTTTAAAGACAGGATCTCGCTATGTAGTTCAGGCTGTCTTTGATGTCACTTTATAGCCCAGGCTGGTCTGAAACTCGTACCAATCCTCCTGCCTCAGCCTCCTGTGTGCTGGGATTACAGGTGTGCGCCACCATGCCCAGCTAAGAATAAAATACTTAAACAGAGGAAACTGAAGGTGTAAAAGTACTCATATGGCCTTTTTTACTTTCTTGATGGTGTCTAATTTTGACAAAGTCCAGATTATCTATTTCTTTTATTACTTACATTTTGGTGTTTTATCTAAAAACAAACTTGCCTAATTCAGTTACTTTTATGTTCACTGTCAAGTGTTTTGGAATGTTATTCTGCCATTTGGGTCTATGACCTATTTTGAGTTAATTTCTTTGTATGGTGTGAAGTCAAAACCCAGCTTCATCCATATGTATATATATATGGAACAACTTCAAAAATAATCTTTCAATGTATAATGCAGGAACAACTAGTTCATTAGCAGTTGTTCCTGCATTATACATTGAAAGATTATTCTTAGGTCAGGTGCAGTGGTAGATATCTATAATTCCAGTCGCTCTGGAAGCTGAGACAGGAAGATTGAGAGTTTGAGGCCATCTTGGACATGTTAGCAAGACCTTGTCTCAGAAAAACAAAACAAAACGGAGACATGAAGACACTATGTGCCTTAAGAGTACCTACAAAGTACTCTTCTCCCCAAATTGACCTTTAGTCTGACCCAACTACCAGTTTACAGAATCCAGTGGACAGAAACGAGGAACAGGATCTAGGCTGTCTGTATCAGTTATCTATCACTGTGTAACAAAGTACCCCAAAGCTTAATGACTTTAAACAACCCTTAACACGAGGTACACAGGGTCTCTGTGGGTTCAAAATACAAGAGACAGTTCAGGGGTAGAGCACGTGCTTGGCCTGTGGGAGCCTCTGGGTTCCATCTCCAGCACCAGCACCGCAAAAGCAAAAGGGAAGGAAAAGAAGAAAAAGAGAAAGAACATGGCTCCTATGTATGCTCAGCAGGTGAGTGCTGCTTGTTTGTGCTTCAGTCCTTGCTGTGCAAACCTTCCCAGAGGGTGCTGAGTGAACCCACGACATGATAGCTGGCTTCTTCCAGACAGAGGAATTCAAGGGAGGGCAAAATGAAAACCACAAGAGCTTTCGTGATGTAATCCTGAGACTCACACACCTCCGTTTCTGCAGTACTCTATGGGTTTCCCAAGTGAGCCTTAACCAGCGTGGGAGGAGACAGCGCGAAGTGTGCACACCAGGAGGCAGAGATCACTGGGGCCACCTTGCGTGCTGACCACTACACTGGGCGTGACTCCACAGGACAAGCGCCTTGGTTTGTTCACCAAATAAATTGCAAGGAAAGAACAAGAGGAAGAAAAGAACCTGGAGCTTAAGGGGCCTCCACTGATCACAATATGGACAAATCAAGCATCTCGACCACTGACTAGATATTTAATGGTGGTCAGCGATTATTGTGAATATTTTTAGAAATCATAATGGTATTAGACAGTGGTATTTTAAAAAAAGTCTGTTTTCCTTGAGTGTGGGCTGGACTTAGTAACTTGTTCCCAAAGAGTAGAGTGGGAGGGGTTAATTTCACAGTGGAAAAGCCTGTTGTCTTAGTCTGTTTTGCGTTGCTGTAACAAAATACCTGAGGCTCAGTAATTTGTAAAGAAAAGAGGTTTATTGAGTTCTACACTGTGGAGGTCCGAAGGAAGGCACTGGCATCAGCTTCTGGTAAGGATCTTTTTTTTTTTTTTTTTGTCTTTTTGAGACAGAGTCTCACTATGCAGTTCAGGTTGGCCTTGAGCTCATTTTGTAGCCCAGGCTGGCCTTGAACTCACAACGATCCTCCTGCCTCAGCCTCCCAAGTGCTGGGATTACAGGTGTGCGCCACCACATCCAGCTCTGTTAACAATCTTGTAGCAGACAGCATCACATGTTGGGAGTGCATGGGTGGGGGAGATAGTTTCCCATGGTGAGAAGAAGCAAGAGATGGGAGAAGGGCCAAGCACACCTGTGTATAATGTTTCCTTGGGAACGAACCCATTTCTGTGAGACTCAGCCCACTCCACAAGACCAGCACGAATCCCTTCATAAGGACAGTCACGTCCCGGTCACCTTCCTATAGGCCCTACCTCTTGAAACTCGCACCACCTTTCAATCCTGTTACTTTCGGGAGTGAAGCTTGAGTGTGAGTTTTGGAGGGACAAACCACATCCAAAGCACGACACTTGGAACATACAACCTCGGCCAAATGAGCAAAGTCAACACTGCCCATGATAGGTCGTGTTAATGACACGCATCTCCTGATATGATATGGTGCAAAAGGCCCTTCACCTTGGTGGCGTTCTTCCCCAACATCTACACCACCCAACCTAATTGTGAGGAAAACACCAGCCAAATTCAAGGACATTCTGTCAAATACTGAACCAATACTCTTCCAAAAGTGTTAAGGGTACACTTAACATTAAATACAAAGAAACCGCAACAGACCAGGGAGGCCTAAGGGGACATGACACTAAACACAATGCGGTATCCTGGATTGGATTCTGGAGCAGGTGAAAGGACCAGGGCTGTAGCTCCATGGTCGAGAGTTTGCTTAGCAAGAACAGTGCACAGGCTGGGCGTGGTGGCACATGCCTGTGAACCCAGCACTCCAGAGGCCGAAGCAGGAGGATCCTTGGGAGCTCAAGGCCAGCTTGGGCTACAGGGTGAGCTCAAGGCCAGCTTGGGCTACAGGGTGAGCTCAAGGCCAGCTGGAACTGCATAGCGAGACTCTGTCTCAAAAAAAAAAAAAAAAAAAGACCCTCGAAAAGAGAACAGTGCACAGGATGGTGGAGTGGGGTTGTACAACAAAACTGATTTAATTTTTGGAGCTCAGAAACCAAGGATCTGAGACAGGCATGGCAGCACGTGGCTCCAGCCCCAGCCACTTGGAAGGCTAGAACAGAGGATTACTTGAGGAGTTCAAAACCAGCCCAGACAACACAGAGAGACCCCATGTCAAACAAACAAAACTAAGGAGCAAATCACATCCAACCCTGCCAGCTATTACCACCCCATAAACGTGGACCTGAGCAGCCAGTTATAATCTTCACGGCATCGGAAGACCGATGCGTGCAGAACAGGCCCGCATGACAGGATATTTTTGCCTGCGATGCTAGGTCAAGGGGCCTTGGGTCCAGACACCGAGGGACCACTTGGAAAGGAGGCATCATTTGCCATGATCTTATTTTCTGTCCCTTCTCCCTATAACCCTGAGTGAACATGGCAGTGCCCTGGTGCAGTTCAGCGGTGAGCATCAGTCGGGAGAGGCTGCGGTCCCTGGCAGGCTTTGAGATGCCCTGGTGCAGCAACAGGCAGGCTGCTGCAACTGGTACCGGGCAGACGCATCCACGCAGACTACCAAAGACTCCCTTGCTTGACCAAGAGCTGAATTCCTGGAAAGTTGTTCATGAATTGACTGCTGTGGGGCCACGATGCCAAGGGTGAGGCTCAGGAATGGAATGTACAGGGGGCGTCGCTCAGCCAGAAGCACAGGTGCTGTTTGCGGCCCCTCCCTTCGCCAGGCCCTCGGCGCCCGCTTGTCCTGCCGGTTCTGCTGCCTTCACTCCGGCGCCATGTCCAAGCCCACGGACCCTGCTGGGCCTCAGTCTCGGACCCTGATGTGGCTTCCCCGACTCTGACCCTCTCATCTCCAGTCCACCCTTGATCCTGTTCCATCTAAAACGCTGCCATGAGGCTGTCACTCACTGAGGAAAGCCTTCTTCCTGTGCTCCTTGCCCTCACCATCAAGTCCGGCTATGCTCGGCCTCTCCACCTGAGGGTTCATGTCCTTAGGTTTCAAACCAATGCATTCAATCAACAGCGACTGAAAATATTCAGGGGCAAATAATCTCATCTGTGCCTGACAAATACAGACCTTTTTTTCCTCATCATTATTTCCTAAAATGATACAGTGCACCCACTCCTGACATCACACTGATGTTGTATTAGGTTACTACAAGTCATCTAGAGGTGGTTTAAAGCCAGCAAGTCCAGCTGGGCATGGTGGCACACACCTGTAATCCCAGCACTCAGGAGGCTGAGGCAGGAGGATCACTGTGGGTTTGAGACCGGCCTGGGCTACAAAGTGAGCTCGAGGCCAGTCTGAACTGCATAGACTCGAGGGAAATCATAATGTGATCTCACAAGATCGTACACTTTTAACATTGTTACGTGATTTTTAGCAATATTTAATGACTACACTGCACAGTTCCCAGTAAAGACTGCATAGGATTCTTGTTTGTTTTGGGGTTTTTTTGGTCTTTTTGAGACAGGGTCTCGCTATGCAGTTCAGGCTGGCCTCGAGCTCACTTTGTAGCCCAGGCTGGCCTTGAACTCGCAATGATCCTCCTGCCTCAGCTTTCTGAGTGCTAGGATTCCAGGCGTGGCCGCCACGCCCAGCTGCACAGGATTCTTCTAATGAGTTAGTGTTCAGTAGTGTCTGGCAGGAAATAAGTGCTGTTGGAATATGTGCTGCTATTATTTTGCATTCAGGTAGTTTTAATCATATGCAGTGAAATTTGTTGATCCTCGTCACACACACTGGGCCAAATCTGTAGTCCCAGCTACTTGGGCGGCTGAGCTGGGAGGATCGCTCAAGTCTGAGTTTAAGACCAGCCTGGGCAACGCAGCAAGACCCTGCCTAAAAAAAAAATCATTATTGATCCTTTATGGTTTCTGGATTTCGTGTCATACTTATAAAAGTTTTCTTCATTCTAAGATTAGGAAACACAAAGGGTAGTACTTAAAAGACATCCCGGAAGAGCGGGTGGCGCAGCACCTCCCTAGCACAGCTGGGGTCCAGTTCCCAGGTCCCAGCCCCAGGACCACGCATGCGCACCATCCGTGTTATGAAGGAGCTATGGGGGGCCATTTGCAGCATCTATCCCCCTTCCTGTTCACATCTTGCTGTCTTGCAAACTAATCTCGCTCCCCACTTTCTTGTGTTTGCTTCGAGGGAAGACTGCCCTAGGCCCGCGCGACTTGCAAGGCCTGGGCAAGGCCGCCTCTGCGGCACACAGTTTTGGGAAACGGCCTGTGGAGCTGCAGCTCCACACCCAAAGAGCGGGCCTGCGCGGGTCGCCCCTCCCTTCCCAAACTACGCTCCTAGCGGTCAGTCAGCGTCAGCCTCGCGCAGGTGCCTGGCCAAAAGGAATTCGCGGGCTGGTGAGAGACGGGAGCAGCCCCAGACCACGGTTTCGTCCAACAGTGGGGGTGAGGAAGAGCTTTCTGGATGGTTACCGGGAGGGGACTCAGGACATTCCAGCAGCGGGTTCAGGACGTTCCGTCAGTGCCCTGCGAAGACGCATTAGGTGCCTGTGATGTCTGCACAGAGGCACCCAGGCCGGGGGAGTGGCTGTGGCTCCGGGAAGAGGCAGACAGGGGACAGCAGCAGGAGGCCGGGTCTCAGAGCAGTAGGGCAGGACGAGGACAGTCTGGCTTCTGGTCCCAGCTGCAGAACCGAGCTGCTCGGCCCGAAGGAGGGTCCATCGCACCCGGGCTCACTTTGCACATCCTCAAGCCGCGGCCCGCCCCCACCCCGTGCTCCTCCGGCAGCTGCGCGTGCGCAGACGCGCAGTCCCGACGGTCTGAGAGCTGACACCCTCGGTCCGCTTTCCGCTTCGGCTGAACTGGTGTCTTCCTGCCTGTGGCCTCGTGGTGCGTTCAGCCCGGCTGCATTCCATGGAGTTCCTGGGCCACTTTGCCCTGGATCCTCACCGGCTTCCGGTGTGCCGGCTGCCCTAAGTTAAGCCAGGACAGGGCTTGCTCCAGTGTCCCTGGCCCCTGACACAGACTCCAGGAAGGGCTAGCTTCCTTCTTGGACGGGCTTTTAGCAACAGTTTTCCTTGGCCATGTGTGTCCCAGGCACTGCCACGGGACCGGGGTGGTCCTGCCCCGTGCTCACAACTAAAGGGATTAGAGCCTGGGCGGGTGGCATCCTGCGTCCAGACCCCAACTCCTCTCCACACTGCTAGAGCCCAGGGACTAGTGTCTTGCAGTGGGTGGTGGTTGTCCCCGGCAGGCAGAGTCCCTGAGGTGAAGATCAGTGCAGGAGCAGCCCCACCCGAGGAGTCCCACAGGCCAGCCAGACTGCTCAGGAAAGGGCACCTGAGGAGAGGACTTGCCAGGAAACGCGGAAAGCTGTGCTCTGACTTCAGCACCGCCCATGTGTGGCCTTTCCCCGCCCTGGTTCCGTCTGCCCCCTTGTAAAAGGAGAAGTTTGGACACAGGGCTGAGATTGGTGCCCTGCTGGCAGACGGAAGGATACACAGTTTGAACTTGTCTTTCAGGGGGGACTGCTGCTAGGGATTGAACCCAGGGCCTTATGCAAGCTAGGAAAGGGCTCTGCCACTAGGTCACACCCCAGGGTTTTTTTTATTTTTATTTTTTTTATTACTTTTATTGATTGATTGATTTTTCTCTTTTTGAGACAGGGTCTGGCTATGCAGTCAGGCTGGCCTTGAGCTCTCTTTGTGGCTCAGGCTGAGCTTGAACTCACTATGATCCTCCTGCCTCAGCCTCCCGAGTGCTGGGATTACAGGCGCATGCCACCACGCCTGGCTAAAATTTTATTTTGGGACAGGGTCTTGCTAATTTGCTCTGGCTGGCCTCGAACTTGTGATCCCCCTGTGAGGGCTGGAGCATGCTGGGATTACACACCTGGCAAGCTCAAAGCTTGTGAGTGGAGCTGGCTCTTCCCTGTGAGAAGCAGCTCCCACCATTTCTACTACTGAAGGCGTCTGAGGTCCTGTTCTTCGTTGCCCCCGAGTTTTGATTCTTGAGAGAAGGACCAAGAGCCCCTGACCTTATCGGCACTTTTGTCTGAGAAAGACAGAACATCCCGGTGGTCCCAAAGAGAAGGGTCACATTCAGAACTAGATCTGGCTGAGTGACCTCACCTTCTAGGGGCCAAACTTGACCCAAAATGCAGGCAGTGAAGCAGTCACTGAGTTTGCCCTCAGCCAAACAGCCTGGCTTAGAAGGGCCCAGCTCTGAGAAGGACCCCAAACCTGGTGTGATGTTCCGCAGTTGCCACTGGGAAATTCTTAAACTTGAATACAAGGTCCCACATGCCCACTGGGTATTGGGCCCAAAGGTTATTCTGAGGTGCATAATCTCAATCTCTCTAGTTAATTAATCACATCCATATGATTAATCACATCCCCACTCATTCATATCCATGCCATGTTCTCTGTGTTCTGACTCACCCCAGCTAGACGATGCTCAATAAATATTTATTGACTGGTAGGAAAGCAAACACAGACGTCTTCACAGAACAAGGTACAGGGCACTGCATACAGAGAGTGCTCAATTGGTGCCACTGAGCCATCCGCCAGGTAGGCAAGGTTGTAGATAGCAATGGCCTTTGCCTCACCCAAAATGTCATATCTTCAGCTGTTCTCTCTCCTGCCTACTAAGGAGGACAGAACCAGTCTTGAAGCCTGGGGGAGCCTGTTTAACTCAGGACTGCGTGATGTGGGTTGGAAGGAAGCTCTCCTGTACCCTCCCCGTGGTGCCAACAGCCATCAGGAAAAATGATATTAAGAAGAAGCCCACAGGCTGGGTAAGACAGCGTTTACCTGCAATGCTAACCACTTGGGAGGCTGAGGCAGGAAGGTCACAAGTTCGAGGCCAGCCTGGGCTTCACAGTGAGACGCTGTCTCAAAATTTAAAAAAGAAAAATGGCCAAGGGAGTATCCCAGTGGTAGAATTCTTGCTTAACATGGGAAAGTCAGGCCCTGGATTCAACCCTCCATGTTGAAAAGGAAAAGAAAAGGAGAAGAGAGAGAGGAAAAGAACCCCTTCCATTTACAAAGTGCTTCACAGTCCGTAAGCCACCTTCAGAAACTCTGTTCTCCAACTGGCCTGTGAGTCAAGAAAAACAGTTAAATATTAACTGTGTGCTTTTTTTTTTTTTTTTTTGCGGTACTGGGGATCGAACTCAGGACCCGCAGGCGCTTATTCCACTGAGCTATATCCCCAGCCCTTAACTGTGTGCTTGTTGTTTTAATATTTTTTACTGCACATATCCACTGAGGAGAAACTAGAAAGCACAGGGCTGGTGGTGCAGCTCAGTGGAAGAGCAACGCTTAGCATGAGTGAGGCTTCGGTTCCATCCAGCAAGACAAGAGAGAGAGAAAGGAAAGAGGGAAGGAAGGAAAAAAGAGGGAGGGAAGGATGGAAGAAGGAAGGAAGGAAGGAAGAGAAGGAGGGAAGGGCAGGGAGGGAGGGAGGAAGGAGGAAGCAAGGAAGGGAGGAAGGGCAAATGCAGCTAAAACAAAGAGAGAAAACCTCATTCTATCAAGTGCTTAGGGATGACACTGTTGATACTCTAGTCTGTACCCTGTCAACTTAGCCATGCATGCAAATATATGTTTAAAAATAGGCTATTTTGTGATCTTATTATCCTTTTTTTTTTTTTTTTTTGTCTTTTTGAGACAGGGTCTCGCTCTGCAGTTCAGGCTGACCTTGAGCTCACTCTATAGCCCAGGCTGCCCTCAAACTTGCAATGATCCTCCTGCCTCAGCCTCCCGAGTGCTTGGATTACAGGCATGTGTCACCACGCACGGCGTCTTATGCCCATTTTTAGGTGACTAACAGAGGTCATGGGGTTAGCAAAAGGCAGTGCTGAGTCTTGACTCCAGTGTCCTGGCCCTGTGTGTCACATCCCCTAACTGGCTAGTGTCCAAGCCCCAGAAGGAGCTGGGGGAGGCTGTGCCATCGTGTGGCTGTGGACGGGGCTCCTGGGCATGGCTGGACCTGGCTGTTCAGGAGTCCCGCCTCTGCAAGACCAGACTGTCCTTCACAGTAAAGAGTCACGGGGATGGCAGGGCCAGTTGTCAGGCAGGAGGCCTGGAG
This sequence comes from Dinomys branickii, assembly GCA_004027595.1. Classification (NCBI taxonomy): domain Eukaryota; kingdom Metazoa; phylum Chordata; class Mammalia; order Rodentia; family Dinomyidae; genus Dinomys; species Dinomys branickii. The sequence continues at coordinate 13,906 of PVLD010025500.1, forward strand.
GAAGCAGGTGCCAGGTGGCAGGACGGAGCTGGACCAGACTGGCCCCAGGGAGCAACTAGAGAACTGTTTGGTGGCCTACAAGGGTTCATGCTCTTTGGTAGTTTTAGAAAGAGCCTGAGGACAGTAGGGATCAGCAACTGCATCCCTGGGGCATTGTCCTGGGCTGAGAACTGGTTCCAGCCTGGTCTGGGCCAGCGGCTGAGGGCAGAACCAGCACGAATCCTGTATTCATTCATTCATTCATTCCCCCCTCCCACTTTTTGGCAGTCCTGGAGAGCCAAGCTGCATGCCCTGCCCTTTAAGTTTTCTATTTTTGAGACAGGGTCTCAGTGAGCTGCCCCAGTTGTTACCGAACTTGTGGCCCTGCTTCCTCAGCCTCCCAGCAGCTAGGGCGCCTGTGTGCAGCGCCAAGCCTGGCTCCGGCACACCTCTGTTTTCATCTCCTCTCGCGTCGTCTCTGCCTCCTCTGTCACCCGTCCTCAGTGTCGGGGACACGAGCTGCTGCGGACCACGGGGACAGGAAAGGCACAGGTGCGTGGAGGCTGTGAGGACGCCCCAGCCTGAGACATATTGGCGCCCCACAGGGTCATGGAGCGGGGTGCACTAGTACACACCTGCAGTCCCAGCACACTGGGAGGCTGAGGCAGGAGGATGGCAAGTTCAAGCACAGTCCAAGACCCTGTCTCAGGAAAGGCCTGGGGATGTAGCTCAGCGCAGAGGCCCTCGCACCCTCGGTACCGGGAGGAGAGAAAAAGCTTAGAGAGCTCAGCCCATGACGCTCCGGTCTTTTAAGCCCCTTCTGAATGGATACAGTGAAAGGCAAATACATCATTCAGTCACTCATTCATTCAGCCTGGAGTTGGGCTCTAAGATACATCTGGTTTGTTTGGGTTTTTTTTCAAGATACATCAGTAAATGAGACAAAATCTCTGTTTGTGTGAAGTGTACCGATTGGGTTGGTTTGAAAGGTTCTTTTTTAAAAAAAATCTCCTGTCTTCCCTTTATCCTCTTTATGCTCTGATAAGCCTTGTCATTTTAGGTGATTAGAATCTCAGGACTAGAAGGCAAACAGGATCTTAATTGTACTCTAGATGCCAACCACATGATAGGAGCTAGGAACGTGTTTGTTGAGCTGGACTAAAAGAAGGATCTCGCCAGGCTTTCTGCCAGGCCGGGTGGGGTGGGAAATTCACCACCTTCCCTTTTCCCATCTCACAGTCTGATACGATCAGCTTTATGAGGTCTTCTCACCTGGACTGGAGCCAGGGCCGGGAGGCCCAGCTGTTTCTGCCTCTTATTCTAACTGCCTTAAATTCCAGTGAAATAACACTTGCCTATTGGAAGCGCATCGTCTGGCGGGGACATAGGAAACCCGTCTACACCATCGTGTGGAATGCCGATATTTTGTTTTATGATTAGTTGTGCTTTGAAAGTTGTCTTCACTTACCTGTTCAGCTTCCTGTCTGGATTTAGGTCCCCCGACAAAACCTGAGTCTCGGGGGCCAGGGTGTGGCTCCGTGGTAGAGAGCTTGCCTAGCACCCATGGGACCTGCATTCCATCTCTAGCACCTCAAAATAGAAAGGTGTCAGAACCTCTTCAATAAACTCATGACGGACAACAGCTCTATAGAAACAGTTACATAGAAAACAACAGTTATATAGAAGAAAGAAGATACGCTTAAGATCGTGATACTGGGACCATTTCTTAGTGCCTGGTGATTTGGGGAAGTTAGTCTTTTTGAGCCTCAGTTTCTTCACTTGTGAAATGAGACTCCCCTGTGGGGCTTGTGCCTGTCATACGCTCCAGAGCAAGACACCGACTCGGAACATCCTCTTGTTGGGGTGGGTATTGGGAGAGATAAAGTTTTCACTTTTTTTTTTTTTTTTTTTTTTGGCAGTACTGGGGATCGAAAGGGAGAGATAAATTCTTTGGAATTCTTGGAAATGTCTGTGCGGTCGATCCATGATTGATTCCATGATGATGTCTTTCCCGAAAAGCCACTGACAAAGTAGCTCGCGCAGGGGAGGTGAAGATTCTTCCTAGAAAGAGCCAGCAGGCCCCGTGGATTCCCATCAGCACCCCACTGATGCACACCCCGCCTCCTTTCCCTGGAGGCAACCTCTGTTCCCCTCGGGGGCTGTGAGCTTGCTCGGGCCTTGCTGAGCTGTTTCCTGGGGCCCCCAGGTGGACCACTGAGGGACTGCAGCCCTTCCCAGAAGGCTTCTCCCCGTGTGGCCTATGAGCGTGGCAGCTTTCAGGCCCCAGTTTGCAGCCTAGGACAAGGGCTGGGGTGTGGCAGGGAGACTGCATCCAGGCTTGGATATTTCTAGGCCAGTCAGAGATTGTAACCGGAAGAGCACGCAAAAGGTGCCCCACCCCAACACGGATTAGAGACTTGATTTTTAAGGGTGAAATCAAAGCTCTTGGCCCAAGAAGGCAAAGTCAGAGTTCCTGCAAATAGCAGGTGCCAAACAGGGCCTGGGGGCTGGACTTATCAGGTTTTGGCCTGAAGACCCCAAGGGAGCTTCTGGTCTGAGCTGCTGCTTCCCCAGGCTCCCCTTTAGACTCACAAAGGCCAGCTGGAGAGATCATGCTGCCTTTGGGTGGGGCTTTTTCCTTTAAAGTCAAATATTACCATCCCATACACCATTCTCCCAAACCCTGAAGATAAGGTGACTGAGATGCCAAACCTAAAGAGCCTTTTTTTTTTTGAGACAAGGTCTCACTATGTAGCCCAGGCTGGCCTCAAATTTGTGATGATCCTCCTGCCTCAGCCTCCTAAACACTGGGATTATAAGCATGTGTCACCATACCCAGCATTTTTTTTGTCTGCTTGAAAAATAAATTTTTTAAGTAATTCTCTCTCTCTCTCTCTCCCCTTAGGGATCAAGCCCAGGGTCACTCTACCAGTGGGCCATTCCCTCCTCACTATTTTATTTTGAGAGACATTCTCATTAAATTGCTGAGGCTGGCCTTAAACTTGTGATTTTCTTGCCTTAGCCTCCCGATGGCTGGGATTACAGGCATGGGCCGTGGTACCTGGCCCAAGTAACTCTTTGAATAAAAAATTTAGTGCTAGACTAAGGATGCAGCTCAGTGGTAGAGCTCAGGTCCTGGGTTTGATCCCCAGCAATGAAAGAGAGAGAGAGAGAGAGAGAGAGAGAGAGAGAGAATTGCTGTTGTTATTTATAATGTTGAGGTGCTCAGCAAGGCACGGTGGGGACCGGGGGACATGAAAGGTGGGGTCCAAGTGGCAAAACTCAGTGGAATGAGCCATTCAGAGGCGTAAAGAAGGCCCAAGGCCAGCACAGACCAAGGAGCAGTGGGTCCCATCAAGCAGGACCAGCTCAAGTGGGCCCTGGTTCTGGAGAGGAAGGGGTGTCCCCAGAGCGGGGACAGAAAGGCCTTCAGGAGCAGGCCAGGAAGTGTGGGGTGTGTTCAGTGCACAGTGAGTAAGCTGGCGTGGCCCTAGCTTCTGAGCACCGCTGCCCCGGGCACAGGCAGAACCTTTGCCATCTGCTCTCTCCTGAGGCGGAGGACAACTGGACCAGAGAAGTAGGTTGGGGGAGCTGCAGCCCCGGGACAGGAAGCAGAGACCCTGGAGACCCAAAGTTGGCGGACTTGTGCGGGCATCTCTCACCCGAGGCTGCAGTAGCTGGCTGGCGAGCTGAGGGGATTGAGGAAGGAGAGGCATTTCACTGCCCCAGGGACAGCTGAGAAGCTAAGACGGCAAGCTTTGGGCTGGGACAGGCCCTGAGTCAGCAGGTACCTAAAATAAATGCCTCTAGGCCCACAGGTGGGGTGTAACCCTAAAGGGAGCCATTGCCTTCTCTCTCTCTCTCTCTTTTTTTTTTTTCTTCTTGAGACAGGGTCTCGCTACGCAGTTCAGGCTGGCCTTGAGCTCACTTTGTAGCACAGGCTGGTCTTGAACTTGCAGTGACCCTCCTGCCTCAGCCTCCTGAGTGCTGGGATTACAGGTGTGAGCCACCACACGTGGCTGCCCTCTCTTATAGTTGTGTAGTACTCTGCAGTTCTCACTCAGCAGTTCTTTAGAGGACATGCATTATCACACAGATTTTTCTTCTGGCACTGGGATGAACCCTGGGGCCTGCTAGGCAAGCGCCCTACCACTGAGCCACACCCTAGCCCCCTGTTTCTTTTAACTATTGGCTTCTGGAGGATGCATATTTGTTTCTCTTTGAAATCTGTGTCTTTAGGTAGTTCAAACATTCACAAGGCTCAAAATTCAAAAGAGACAGAGCTGGCGGTGTGCCTCAGGGGTAGAGTACTTCCTGTGTAGCGTGCCAGAAGCCCGGGTCCATCCCCACCTGTGGGGAATTGATTCTCTCTCAACCCTCCCCTCCCAGCTACCTCGGTCTGCTCTTACCAGCTTGAACCAGAGCCTTCTGCCTTCCTCCCACAGAGGTGAGGGGCTTGGACATGGCGCGGGGGGGGGGGGGTCCTCACTCCAGGAGAGAAGGTGCCTCCTCTGAGCAAGTGTACCTTACCCTCACAGGATACTGAAATGTCTTTTTCCATCATGGGGTGTGTATGTATCTTTAGAGCCTAAACTCATGGAAGGCTTTAACTTCTGGGACGTCATAGGGTAATAGTTGAATGACAGGCTGTGGCACGTAAAGAATTGGGGTGAAAACAGCCGGGTGATCTTAGGTAAGTTAGCCGAGCTCTCTTGTGCTTCTGTTTTTTTCAACTGTCATGGCAATGCCCTCCCGACTTCCCAGAGCTGCCGTGAGCACCAGATGAGATGACTCAGGTCCTACGTGAACCTGTCCCAGGCACAAGGTATGCACCCTCTAAACAGAAGCCAAACCATTTCAGAGTCTTGAGAACTTCCTGTGTGAAAGACCATCACCCTTCCAGACCGAGCTGTCGCAGGTCCCAGGGCCCAGACTCCGTAGGAAAGGCTCACTGGCACAGACCCACTCATCCTCTTCAGGTGTACCAGGCTGGGCTGGGCTGTCGGTCATTCTGAGGCCACCACGCCCCTGGACCTCTGTTGTTTGTGACCCCAAGTCAGAGCTGGTACACAGGAAAGCTGCTGTGTGGCCTTCTCACGGCTGACAGGAGTTACTCATCCAAAGGTCAGCAGAGCCCTGGAGCTGCCTGGGCTAGGGTGACTCACGGGCCCGCAGCTGTCTAACCCTTGCCCTGCTCAGGGGATATCCTCAGCCCTGAGCCTCTCCCTCGGATGAGAGGGCTTCCCCATTCCTAGATCACGCTGCTAGAAAGGACCCAACCCCTAGTCTCACAGACACGGGGTCCATAGGAGATTCACACATGTGGGGTTTTTTTATTTGTTTTTTGTTTCTTTGGTACTGGAGATTGATTCCCAGGGACTCTACCACTGACCAAGCTGTACCCCAGCCCTGTGTGTTTTTTAATGAGACAGGGTCTCACTAAGTTGCTCAGGCTGGCCTCAAACTCAAGATCCTCCTGCTTCAGCCTTCAGAGCAGCTGGGGTTAGAGGTATGCAGAGCCAGGATTTAAACCAAAAGGCACCCCTCAGCCCTGCAGGCCTGGACCTTCTCCATGGGGCACTCACCCTCACCCCAGCTCTAGGTCTGGGACACACTGTGTCGTGGAGTCGCTCAGCTTCATGGTAGAACAGTTGCTTACCCAACCTTGATGACCCTCGGGGACAACGTCCCTGTAATCTTGTTTCCAAGAAAGGGCAAAATGATCTGTTGGAGCTTCTGGTCTCCACTGACTATAAAGTCAATAAACAGTGTTAAAATCTGTTTACTTTTCTGTTAAGAGAGGCATTCCTTTCCTATCCAACTTTAGTTTCATAAAGAAACAAAAATACAGGCCAGCCAAGATTAAGGGGTAAGTAGCTGTCTGGTGGAGCAACCCGTGACCTCACAGGGTGGAATCTGCACCAGCCTCCGGAGCCAGGCTCGGCGAGGGCCTGGTGGCAGAGAGTTCCGCAGGGAACGAGTGTGCGGGGCAGAGCTTGCAGGCCAGGCTAGGCACGGCGAGCAGGGAGACAGAGGGAGGGGTCTGTATGGCCCCCACTCCACCACCAAACCCTTTTGGCTGCTGCAGCCACCCAATAGCTCCGGAACAGGACTCTGGTTTGCCCCCAATTCCCAGCTCCCAGAGCACCTGTCCTGTCCAGGGTTGAGGTGCCCGGACTTGGCAGGAACACAGCGGACAGCCTCTCCCTTGAGTCTGTGCACTAGGAACAAGGACTCCGGGAGTCTGAGGACATGGGTGCCTGGCTCAGTGTCCCACAGTCGTTGAGTTAAAGGGACCAGCGGGAGAGACAGAGAGAGCCCCAAGAGAGAGGCTGGGAGACAGATCGGTCTGAGGGGGCAGTGAGAACAGCTTGGACCCCATCTTCCCTCTCAGGAGGAACAGTGTCCTTCAGTCTCTCTGGCAGGCACCGGGATTCTCCTCTAGCCTGCGGGCAGAGGAAACCGCACTGAAGTTCCAAGCCCAGGGCCAGTGGAAGCCAGAGCCCAGGCCTGTGACCTCCGCCCTGAGAAGTGCCAGGAGGGCTGAGGGCACGTGGGCTTCACTGGGAGTTGCCCTCTAGCTGCCCGGCCTGCCCGCAGGGCCAGCTTGTGCACACAGCCCTGCAGCCTGCCCCTCAGCCCAGTGGGAGGGGGCTGCGAAGGGAGCCAGCGACTCAGAGCAGCAGAGCCTTGAAATTCAAATGACTCACAGTAGCTTGGGTTCCCTACCCAGCCCATATTCCCAGCTTGCCAGTCTTAAAGGGCCAGCTCCTCTGAGGTAGGGGCAGTACCACCCTGCCCATCCTGCCCATTTTCTGCTTTTGTGTTGACCTCTGGTAGGGCTGCTCCCAGACCCTGGGCAGGGGCTGAAAAGGATAGTGTCCTGCAGACTTCCCCGAGGGGTGTTCATTCACCCTGGACACTGAGCAAGTGCAAGCTTATACTGGGCTGCACCTGAACTGGGTCAGCAGGATTAAGAAAGCCCTTTTGCTTTTTTTTAAAGATGTCACCAGGAGGGGACTTCTCTCAGGGCAACTTCACCCAGGGTCTCAGCACTGGTTCCTTCTAACCTTCATCTCCCAGGATAAACACACACACACACACACACACACACACACACACACACACACACACTGTATCCCTTCCCTTCCCTGGCCCCATTGATTGATTGATTGATTGTACTGGGGATTGAACCCAGGGGCATTTTACTTCTGAACTACATTCTAAGCCCTTTTTGTACTCTGTGAGACAAAATTTCACTAAATTGCCCAGGCTGGCCTCAAACTTTCACTCCTCCTGCCTCAACCTGCCTAGTAGCTGAGATCACAGGCATGTGCCACCACCCCCAGCTTACTTTTTAAATCTCCTTTGACACCTCTGTCTGGTGGGCTTCAGGTTGCCCATTCAGGCTTGTGTCCCACCCAGGGTCCTGTCCTAGGCCTTCCAGGAACCCAGCTTTCCCACACACCTGTTCTGTGGCTGGATTCGTCGGGGTAGAAACACCACCCTGCCGCTGTGGGCCCACGTAACTTCGATGGACTTCGCACGCCACCGTGTGGACACTTGGAGAAACGGTGCCTGGGGGAGACTGAACGGGTGGGCACCTGCACAGATGCCCAGCTCCTTACACGGACCCTGGAAAAGCACCCTCCATTAATACAGTCCTGGGCTGGGAATGCAATTCAGGGAAAATGAGGCCCTGAGTCCATCCCTAGCACTGCAAGAAGCACAAAGAAGGTGGGCCTGTGTCTCCTACACTCGCCAAAGGAACACTGGGAGAGCTGGGGCGCAACCCATTGGTCCCACCTCTACAGCCTGGTCTCCTCAGCTCTCATGCCTCGGAACCCCACTGCGACTTTGGTGGCTGGAGGGGCTGGTGCGAGGGGCCTGCAGCTCCGTGGGCCGGTGCTCTCCAGGGGCTTGGGAGAGGGGCAGCAACTGCGCCTCCCTCGTTCCGAGGACGTCCGCAGCCTAAGCCCTGCCTGGGCCGCCTCTGGTCTGTGCTGAATGGGGACAGGGTCCAGGGGTTCCATTCTTTCTCAGGGGAAATGTGTAGGCTGCCCCGTGGGCAAAGCGCACACTCCCCAGCGCCCCGCCCACAAGCTGAGCGCGCACAAACTCTGACAGTAGCGACCCCTGCGCAGGGCACTGCCCTGGGGAATGCTGGCAGCGAGAGGAGAGTGCGCTTGAACTTGGGTCCTCTAACGATGGCTCAGGGGAACAGAACCCCTGGGGGTGCTTGCTGTTGGCACCCCGTGACCCAGCACCTGCTTGACTATGGCTATGCGAATCCTCCTGGCAGAGGGAGAATCCTCCAGGCATTCTGGAGTGGAAGGGAGGAGAGGAGGGCGGCTTGGAGCCGAACTCCGAAGACAAACTCTACCAGGACTGGGGGATGGGTTCTTTTGTAGGTGTAAATCTGGCCTGGTTTCCTGTGCAGCCAGGCTTGGGGATTAGCACTGGACTTCAAAACAGGGTGCTCAAGATCATCTATGGGGGTGTAACTGGAAAATTCAACTTCCTTTTTTTCAAGAGGCATAAAATAATTTTTTTTTTTTGAGCTCAGTTTGTAGCCCAGGCTAGTCTCAAACTCACAACGATCCTTCTGCCTCAGCCTCCTGAGTGCTGGGATTACAGGTGTGTGCCACCATGCCTGGCTCATAACAGGATTTATTAGGTAGAGTTTAACAAATAGATACTCAGAAATAGAGTACAGGTCGTCAAAAGGGAGAGAGGCACCAGAAATTCAACTTCTATATTTATTTTGTGTAATCTTTTCAAATTGTTCTATTTAGGTTGTTTTAAATATATATTAGCCCAGTGAAATATGAGTATAAATTATAATGGAAGGATATACATGTATTATGGACATATCACAAAGCTTTCTGTGCCACTTGGCATTGAGCTATAATGGTTCCTTTTTTTTTCTTTTTGGTACTGGGAGCTGAACTCAGGACCATGCACGTGTGCTTGCCAGGCAGGTGCTTATGCCATTGAGCTATATCCCTGGCCCCCTTTCTGTGCCACTTGGATTACACTACTAAGAAAGTTTGGAGACTCCTACATTTCAGGATGTCTTCTGGTTTTTTGTTTTCTGAGTTTTTTGTTTGTTTGTTTTTTGTCTTTTTAAGACAGGGTCTCTCTGTGCAGTTCAGGTGGCCTTGAGCTCACTTTGTTGCCCGGGCCGGTCTCACTGGGATCCGAGTGCTAGGATTACAGGTGTGGCCACCATGCCCGGTTTAAGACCATAACTTATTTTTTTTAATTTTATTTTAAAGACAAAAGAATGGAGACATATGAACCAGAAAAGCCATAAACAATACAGAAAATACAAAGTTATACAGAATATAGTAGGGAATTAGCACTGGATGTTGTATTACATAGTTATCCTCTCATTAGTTAACACAAAAACATTAAAGGAAATACCAAATTATAGAGAAGATAGTAGGGAATTTGCACTGGATGCTGTATAATATAAAGTTATCTTCACTTCTGTTAATACAAAAACGATTGAGGAAATACAGAATTATAGAGAACATAGAAGGGAATTAGCACTGGATGCTGTCCTACATAATGTTACCTTCATCTTTGTTACTCAGGTTACACAGATGATGGCCCTTTTGATCAGTTCGTTTTTTCTCCTCCCTCATCTCCGTTGCCCTACCACTCAATCAGTCATCTTCCCTGTGATAATAACTGTACTCCTGGGTTTATCTATATCCTTGGACTCTCACCTTGGGAAGAGATATAGCT
>PVLD010025501.1:0-23629 GCA_004027595.1 Dinomys branickii
TCAGTGCAGCCACTGTGGGAAACAGCCTGAATTAAACTCTACCGACCGTGTAATCAGACGCTCCCACTTGTGCTCACACAGCCGGGGAAATGAGGCCAGTGTGAAGAAGTATGCTCTGCACTCCACTGCATCCCTACTCAGCTAGACAGCCCAGGGCACTGACCAAAGTGTCCATCAACAGACAAACGGGTAGAGAGAACGTGGCATGTACATGCGTTTTGATAACATTCAACAACGAAAAGGGATGAAATCCTGTCATTTGGGACAGATGGATAAACCTGAGTCCATCATGTTTAGTGAAATTAGCCTGGTGCAAAAGACAAATATCATCTTTGAAAAGTTTTTCAGTGTAAAGATGCTATTGGAAAAGCTTACTTTACTCAGGTCAACAGGTTTTGAGAACGGTACAAGCTATTCTTCATGAAATTCAGGAGTGGATGGACAGTCTCGCTGCGTTCCGTTGCTGCATCCGTGTCACTTACTATCATGGGGAGGATTCTGCTTCACGAGGTTCACACCCTAATCCACTCCTTGTGCTCACGGCATTGTAATTTTCATTCCAAAGCCTTCTGAGGCCCTCCAACCCCACCCCGTCACACCCAGTGTCACCTTTGATGTGAGCCTACGTTGTAGCAGGCTTTCTCCACCGCCACCCCCACCCCCACCCTCCCTTCTCCTTACCATCACTGCCCGCCTGGCTCCTTTCAGACATGGCTTCTGCCTTTGCCGCTGCCCACCCCTGAACTGACACATGTTCTTTGACTCCTGCCCCAGCCGAGGTCCTCTTTGGACCTCCCAGGGCCTCCCCTGCTGTCTCCATGACTTTGAATTCTCTCTTTCACCTCCATTTCTGCCTTGGAGCGCTTTGGAGTTTGATCCGAGTTCCCACACTTTATCAGCCCTGGAGCAGCTCTCTAATACAGAGATTAGCTTCTAGCGTCACTGGTAAGTGACATTTCTTTCACTTGGCATACAGACTTTGTTCAATTTTTCTCCCCAAATTTTGCCCAATGCTCTAAACTTGTTTAAAAATGTACTTTTCCCAAACTGTTTTTCTCTGTCATTACTGAGAACATGAAGTGACCCATTTCGTGTCCTGTGTTGCTGTACTTCACCTAATCTCCAGTGCACTGCCTTTTGTGCACTACAGGAACAGTGTGCGCTAGCTGTTCCTTATTTTCTGCCTCCTCAAGGACACTTTGCTACTGTTTTTTCTTTTGCCATTAACTTTTATAATGAGTGCAGTTTTTTTCAGTTTTCATCTTTTCTTGGACCTGAAAACTTGTGATAGGGGTTGGTGGTAATAATTAGTTTGAGAATATTTTGTCCTTAATGATTTCATTTTGTTCCTATGATTTCATACTCCCATTACCAAGAGCACCCCGTGCTCATTAGGAGAGATCATGTCTACTGTGCCTGAGGTGAGGTTCACTAGAAGAGGTTCACCTGCTTGAGAACAATCCGGCCTCCATGCACTCACCTTGAGGTGCAGAAGGAAGAGAAGCAGGAGTGAGAGGCCAGGTGGGAAGCTGGGTCCCTTCTGAGGCTGAGGTTTGAAGGAGAGTGGGTGGGAGTGATCAGAATTCAGCAGGAGAGGGAGTGATGAGCAGGGGCCCCTGAGGCTCGGGTCCTCTGAGACCTGAGCCCATGAGAGGAGATCATTCTCTGAGGGTCCCAGGCGCGGAGAGAAGCGCTCTGTGGGGAGTTTTCTCCTTCTGACTATTTCTCTTTACAGTCATCTTGCCCCAGTGAGATGATGACAAACCCTGAAACAATGCAATTACCATACAAATCATGCTGTTCTCATGGCTATGAAGGATTTTGCAAGGGGCATACTGGTGCCACCTCCAGAGAATTTTTGCCAAAACTTTGACAATTAATTACATCTGAAGCAGCACAATTTATCCTGAAACACTAGTGTAGAAAATCAGGGAACTCTTTATCTCATTAGATGTTTATTTTCCTTACATGAGACAACTTTATGGCAGCATTATGAAGCACTGTGCGTCAGTAACCTGCCCTTCCTTCCTTCCTTCCTTCCTTCCTTCCTTCCTTCCTTCCTTCCTTCCTTCCTTCCTTCCTTCTCTCTCTCTCTCTCTCTCTCTTTCTCTCTTGTACCAGTAATCAATGTCAGGGCCTCATGGCCCCGGGCAGGAGTTGCGCAGTGAGTATTTTCCTTAAAGTGTTTGTCCTTCTCTGTGTGAGCCTGATCCCACAGCTGCTGTCAGTCTCACCCCACACATCTGGGCTCTTTGAGTCCTGGATGAAAAATTGAGCAAAACCCACCAGTGGTCAGGAGGGAAGTTTACAGAAGGAAGAGCAGTGCTCAAACGCAGAGCAGGCTGATGAGAAAATGTGAACAGATTTGACTGACAACAACTGTGTCTGCTTCCGATTCTGAGTTATTTTTGATTGGGAACTTCTCTAGGTTTTGTGGAAGGATTGCAGCACCATCCTATGGGCAGTCCCCGTCCTCACATTGCTAGGGGCATTTTTGCCTTTGCATGGGCCTAGTTGGGACCAGTGTAAAAGACTAGGCCAGTTGCAGGGGCTGTGTGGACTCCACAATGCTAATGAGGTCATAATGGACATGTGGTCACGTTGGAGTGACCTAGAACAGAGAGAGCACGTTTTCTGGGTCAGAGCAGATGTCAGAAAGTGTGATAATGGCAGGAGAGCACTTGTCAGGGTCTGTCAGGACGTTATGGAAACATGGTGAGAGCAGGATGCTCTCATGGTTTCCAGGCCAGAAGTCGTCCCCACCCTCAGTGTCCTGTAGACTTCCTCTGCTGCTACTTACTCCACCTCGGGACTTCAGAGAGGACAGAGCATTGCAGTAAAAACAGACACATAGCTCAATGGAACAGAATAGAAATCTAGAAACAAACCCACCCCTTCACACCTTCACACCTTTACAGACAAACTATTGTGACCGAATGAAATAACACATATGTGGTCAGGACATGCTCTTCAATATGTCTTTGAATAACTGGATATTCTCGTGTCAGAGAATGGAAGGGGTCTCATATATCACACCATGTACAAAAATTAGGTCAAAATGTGTTAAAGACAACTGCAAAAAATGAAACTATAAAACGAATAAGGGAAACACAGGGGACTCTATGAGTTCGCAAAAAATATTTTACATAAGAAAGTGAATGTCTAGGCAAGGAAATAAAAATAGTCAAGTGTGATTGCACCAAACTAAACTCTGCACAGTAAGGGAATTGTGACAGAGTGAGGAGAGAACCTAGAAAATGGGAAAAATAGTTTTGAGGTGTTTATCTGATGAGGGCATCATGTCTGGAATATCTAAGGAACTCCAAAAATCCATAGAAAAACAAATACCATTCAAATAAATCAAATATCTTAGCATGGGCAAAAGGCATGAAGGGTCATTTTTCAAAATACAATAGACAAATGGCCTACACGGATATGAAAAATACACTCCAAGGTATTGGGGACCAAAAATTATTAACTGAGGTGCCCTTGCCTTGTGGGCCTCTTTTGGAATGCAGAAACCCTGCTTCCTCCCTGTCTGTGGAGCTCACAGAGTAGGATGAAGTCTGCTGAGGACAATACACAGAGATCAGCACCCAGGTGTGGGGATGCATCTTGTTTCCTGAATGATGTTAAATTTGCCCATTCAACCACTACTTCTAAGCTGCTCCAGGAAAATCACCATCTCCCTCCTCCTGATCCAGCTAAATTAAGTGGTGACTAGCTACAGATACTGGGTCTTTGTCTCCAGAGGACGTAAACAAACCCAGAACACTGCTGTACCTCTCAATTTTGTCTCTTGCTCTTTCTTTCTTTCCCACCATGCACAAAAACGCGGGCAGGAGATTGTGGACTCACTGCAGGAGTCCTTGATAACTGGTGCCATGGAAAGGGTCTTTGATAAGAAGGTGGCTCGTGTACTGCTGGTAGCAGACCTGGGCATTATCAACATGATGCTGGCTTTTCACACATGCAGAATATAAGTGTGGTAGGATCATCAGGAATCACTCCCATCTATTTGAAAGGGAGGTTGCAGGACCAAAAAATGTGTCCTTGAGAGGGCAGTGTGTGAAGTTGTGAGATGGAGCTCACGGTTCAGTGGAGACAAGTGGTTGAAGAAGCAGGAATATGGAATGTGCATTGAGGAAAGACACAGGCAGCAAGTGGAACCAGCCCATGAGCGACCAAGTGCACCGAAACCAGAAAGGCCTCAGAATGGAGCCACACAAGCCCTCTGGAAGTCACATCTCACTACCATGTGCCCTGGTTACTAGACATGGAACTATGGGACTTAATGTTTGCCCCACTAGGCTTTGGAGTTTCTCTGGTGCAAATCTTTCTGTATTGCTGTTTCTCCATTTTAGAAAATGTGTCATTGTACCTGGAATTCCAGCACTTGTTGTGAGAGTTTTATGTGGGCTCACAGTTAGGAGGTTGCCTTGATTCCTGGAGTAGATTTTGGACGTGGCCTCTCTCAACCCATCAAGTTCACAATCAAGATTAACCACCACAGAAAGAATGCCTCAGCTTTCACCTCTGGTGTCCTATAATGCATCTGTCTGAAAGCCCAGGGCCAAACTGAAAGTGAGTTCCCCTTCCACACTCACTTTTACAATCTTTCTGCTTCACAACAAACAAGAATCTTCTCTACCTGAATAGTACTAAGAAGTGCTCCTATGTGGTGAAAATTCCCCTCCAAAGAGGGAAAATTATGAAGAGCCAACACTGGCCGCAGAGATGCTGAGAGAGCACAGAGACCTTAGACAGATGACACTGAAGGTGGCACAGCCTGGTGTCTCCAGAGACAAACGCGCCGAGACTCAGGATGCCTCCCGCTCATCCTTCCACACCCATCATGCTGGGGCCATTACCTTGCCTTCACTCCTTATTGCTTTGTTAATATCATGTTTAGACTTGCAGTCCAAAACCCAGTGGGATGTCACAGGAATACATTTTTAAGAGACACCGTTTAAACCCAGAAATGTACTGAATTTTTAAACCCAGAAAGGGTTGATTTTCCAAAACTTCTCTTGATGTTGTTGCGAGAAAATTGAGTCAACAGTAGCGAGGAGCTCAGGAGAAGAAAGGAATTTTATTAATGCTGGTGGGGCCAAGACGACTAAGCTCCCAATTCTGAGGCACTGATTACAGTGTTTGACATTTTTTTTACAGGGAAGCACAAGTTACAAAAAGGTAGATAAGCTTAGCTGAAGGCCATCATACAGTCGGTATCTTGTGGTGAACTAAGTTATAGATAGCAAAGTTGTTTTTAGCACATTCACAGAAGTTTAATTAGATGATAAATTGTGATTTAGCTGAGTTCAGTGGAAGAGAACAGAAAACCTGGAGCTTTATTGAACAAATGGCTTCAGTTCGGTCAGAATTTCCGTTTTAGCATACATTATTTATTCATAAATATATCAAATAGTAAAATGCATAGCAAGCACCTTATAAAGATTACTGTGTTATAAAATGTAAGATATTGTTAGAGAAACAAAAAGGCTCTGTTGAATTTTATATACTAATTCAAGATAAGTAAAATTCATAAAATAAAGAATCCTACAAAATTTAAAAATTCATAAAATAAAGAACCTGACAAAATTTAAAAAATACAAAACTCTTTAGATGAAAAGCATGTTTGAGTCACCTCCTTCTTTGAAAATGAGGCCTTGAGTAGCCAGGCATCAGACGGGAGAATTTTTCCAAAGTTCAGTTTAACCAATGTCAGGCTCAGAGAGTGATAGAAACATATCAGTGCAAACACAAGGGGTGCCTCAGACATTGCTCTTTCATAGTCCTCTCTTCATTTCCTCAGGCAGCATCCACTGGTGGTACTTCTACTTTTAAAGGGTTCATTTTCATATGCCATGTAGAGGTGAGAGGAGTCTGTTTGTCTGTGGTTCATTTCACTCATCATCATGTCCCCCAGTTTCATCAACTTTACTACAAATGGAAACATTTGTTTTTGTAAGTTCAGGTAAGAATCTTTTTTACATATACACTACATTTCAATTTCCATTTATCCTTTGGGGGATGCTTAGTTTTATTGGACACCACGGCTATTGTAAATAGTGTGGCAATGACCATGGATGTAGGTATCTCTTCCCACGGGTGAGTGGATCATGCTTCCCATGATGTCCATGGAGAGCACACTTTGTGAAAGATCAAGAGAAGGACAATGTTTCTATTTCAGATTTGAGATGAAACAAGTTTACAGGCCCTAACGTCTCTCCAGGAAGCAGATTAATATTTCCACAGGGAACCTCACTTCTTTGAAGTCACAAGTACACATTTCAAAATGCAGACATTCCAGCAGTAATGATGTTTGCCTGTGATTGACAAGGAGACCGGCAGAGATTACCTGACTTCTAAAGACTTTACTCTGCCCTGGAACTGTAGGATCCTCTTCCATGCTGTCTTCACGTCCTTGTTTCTCAAGGTGTAGATGAGTGGGTTGAGCATTGGGGTGATCACACAGTAGAAGAAGGACATGAACTTGGCCTGGGAACTCTTGGTGGGAGGCTGGAGGTACATGTAGATGCCTGGTCCAAAGTACATGGTGACCACCAGCAAGTGGGAAGTGCAGGTGCTGAGTGCCTTCTGCCTGCCTTCAGATGAAGGAATCTTTAGAACAGCCCTGGCAATGAAGGTGTAGGACATGATCACCATGAAAGGAGCCACCACCACAAAAGGGATGGCTCCTATAGCTAGGATCAGGTCATTGGCGGTGGTGTCCCCACAGGCCAACCTGATGAGAACAGGAACCTCACAAAAGAAATGATCCAGTGTACGGTGCCCACACAGGGGAAGCTGGATGGTCAGTGTGGCATGGAGTAGAGAACTGGTGAGGCCACTGGACCAGGAGGCAGCTGCCATATGCACACACACTGAGGGCTTCATGATGAGAGTGTACTGAAGTGGCCAGCAGATGGCCACATAGCGATCAATGGCCATCACGGCCAGCAGGATACATTCAGTGGGGCCCATCCAGCTATAGACATAGACCTGTGTGATGCACCCCCAGGAAGTGATTGTGTTGTTTCTTTGCCAGAGATTGTCCAACAGCTGGGGCACAATGGTGCATGTGATACATAAGTCCAGCAGAGAGAGGTTGTCCAGGAAGAAGTACATGGGCGTCTGGAGTCTGGGTTCCACCAGGGAGAGGAGGATGATGAAGCTGTTCCCCATCAGGGTGAAGATGTAGGAGACCAGGACCACTGCAAAGAGGGGCATCTCCAGCCATGGAAACTCTGAGAAGCCCAGCAAGACAAAAGTGCTGGGAAAACTCATGTTTTCTCTTTCCATGGCATCTACCTTGTATATACCTAAAATTAAACAGAAACATCTTGAGCCTGTACATGACCTTTCTTAAGTAGCTTCGTGGAAGCATCCTCAGACTTTCCACTGAATTGTAGTAAAAATTCCACAAGTGTGAGTAAATAGCCAGGGATACAGCTCAGCATCCCAGCACCTGCCTGGCAAAAGTGAAGTTGTTAGTTTGATTCCCAGTACCAAAGAAGAAAAAAGATAAGTAAGTTATTGAACTGTGCATAACATGCCCTCTGCCTTGACTTGAAAATCAGCATTAAGGTGAGTAAAGCAGTGAAGAGAAATTCTACATGGAGATCAATCTATGGAACTTACAGCCTGTTTATAAAAAGACATGTCCCTTTCCCTTTCTGTTCTTTTCCTACAGCTCTCCCCGTTTCATCTCCTCTTCTATTTTCTCTTCCCACGCATCAGCTTTACTTTCTGTACTCATATCGTGAACCACAAGGTTTTGCACACTTAAGGTCCCACTTTCAGAAATGTTAAAGGAAAGACTGCCTCTCTTTCCTCTAGTCCAACAATGAGGCAAACTGTTGCTCTGTTGTTTGGGTTCAGGTGAGAGAGCTCAGGCAGTTCCATGTGCTGCGTACATCTGTTGTGTACAGACGATATGGAATAGACTTGTTCTGGGCAGTTGTTTACCTGCACTCTCGTCTTCATGGTAAAATAACTGGACATATTCTTTCTTTTATGCACTTTCAGGTGACCGAAAAATGGTGCTGTGTGCATTCATCCCTTTTTACTCCAGCTCCCAGCTTGAAGTGGACAGGACTGAGATCAGAACTGGGAAACAAACATGTCTCCTTCCTCTCCTCTGCCATGAACCCTTCAACTTCCTCTGCCTCTAGTTTCTGCTTTTGTAAGTACCTCAGAAATAAATTCCTATATTGTTTCAGTATTGTGGTTAGCATATTTAATTTATATCAGTGATTCCCACTCTTTTTGGATAAGTGACCTATGTTTTGGAAGATATTCTTTTTCCTTGGACCATGGGTAGGTATGGTTTGGGGATGCTTTAAATAAATTACAGTTAGTGTTTACTTTATGTCTACTAATATTACACTGTATTATTTTATAAAATAACTGCATATCTCAGCAGAATGCAGAATCAATGAGAACCCTGAGCTTGCTTTCTCACAATCTGATGTTCTCATCTGTGAGAGATGAGATTAACATCCAAAGTGTGTAGCTTAAGTCCAGTGTACTTGAATTTTTATTTTGCCACCATGTGCAAAATAAAACAAATGGAAGGACCTCAACTCCCTTGCCACTATGGCTCCTGCAATGAGGTGGAGTGTAGAGGTTTTTTTTGCTACTCACTATTAGGGTTTTCCTCCAAGGCTGTTAGCAGGTGGTTTATTGTGGTCTCTTTGCAGTCCAACATCTTTGCTAATGTTCATCTGTATTTGCATCTGCACCCCAGTGCTAGCATCACCATCTCAGCTCCACCTCAGTTCATTAGGAATCAGGTTATTATAAGGAGTACACTCATAGATCCTTCTCATGCACAGTTCACAGTGGGGTTCACCTTTCTATGAGAATCTAATGGCTCTGCTGACCTGACAGGACGCAGAGCTCAGTAGGTAATGTGAGCAGTGGAGAGCAGCCATAAATAAAGTGTCAGTTGCTCATCAACAGTAACTTTTTGTGTGCCATGGTTCCTAACAGGCCTCAGAGTATAGTTTCTTTGTCTGGGACTTGAAGATCTCTGACTTGTAAAATGCTGAGATGTGTCCATGCTGTGGCCTGATGGTTTCCTGTATTTTTGCAGGTAATCTTGTAGTGTGGCAGTTATGCGTTTTCTTATACATTCATTTACTGATGCACCTTTGGATACTTCATATTTTGCAAGTGGAATTGTGCTTCTGTGAGCACTCCTATACAAAGATTTCTTCATGACTCTCCTTTCAGTATGGCTGAGTACATACCTGGAAGTAGAACTGCTGGATCATTTGTTCCTGTCTTCTTACCCTTTTCCGCTGTGTTTACAGAAGCTGTAAAATTTCACATTCCCACCATAGAGCCTAAGGGCTCCAATATTGCCCATTTCACCAATACTTGTTATTTTCTGATAAAAATTTACAATAGAAATCTCCAGTTAATGCTTACTGAGGATTGTATGCATGTGAGAATCACCTGACTCTGCTGTTTTCAAGCCTTGCTATTCGTGTTTGGTCCTCTCTGTTGTGAGTTTACTACGAGTGGTCCAGATTCCTTCCCCTGCTTCCTCCTTGTGGTTGCTGAGCTCCTTACATGCCTTTCACCCTCTGTCCTCTTGGAAAGCTGAGCGCTGCTCCTTCCTCCAGTGCTCCCTCTGCCGTCCCCCTCTCTTCTCCAGCTCGCCCGAGGCTGTGTTGGTCTGGTTTGCTGTGCCCCACAGGCCTTGGCATCTGTACACTTTTCTGCAATCTTCTGTCTCTCTGTTCTTCAGATTTGTCCAATTTCAAGGAACTGTATTCAGTGTGCTTGTACTTTCCACTATGTACTCTGCTTTTGCATTTTTCTAGCAAATTATTTGTGGAAACATTTTCTTATGTTTAAAGTGAAAATAGACAAAGAATGAATCACTGAAAAAGTCAACCCAACTTATTGTTGAAAGTGATTTCTAGAATAGCACTTCACCGCCAGTTAGTATTATAACATTTAAAAATTCTGTACATTTCTACGTATTTCAGCACACAATTTTTGCAAGAATTTGGAAATATTAAAAAATCTTGATATTAGAAGTATCACTATGTGTGAAGTGCAATCTGTATAAAATTTTAAAAGTTGAAATGACTGAATCCTTAATTTAATATTCATTTTGGTGAAAAAAAAAACCCTGCATAATCTTGGCAATGGTGACTAAATAGAGAGTTTGCAAGTGATTTGTGAGGGTGTGGCCAGTAGTATTGAGACTAGGAAAGACCACCATGGAGAGAAAGGCCGGGCACAGTCCTCAGCCCTCGATCTGGTAGTAATTGACAGGACAATTTGCTTTTTCTTCTAGGCAGTTGGGGCTTAAATACTGCTTTTTCCAAAATAAAAACAAATGAAAAGATAACTCTTAACTTGTGCCTACAGAGGTCCAGTAGATCATAGGGAGCAGAACAATACTTGACCATCACTATTTTCATACCTTAGATCTTTGATTCCAATTCCTTTTTGATACTGCTACAGAAGTAGTGGTCATTTATTGAGTGTTTGTCCAAAACTGGCAAAAAAATTACTACTTAGCCCTAAATTTACATAACTTGTCTCATCCTCATTCGAGATGGGACAATAAGATAAATTTACAAGGACATTCCATTACCAAGGAGCACCCAGAAGGCTTCTTGTCATTTTCCTGAGGCTGTGGACCCTGGATTTCATAAGAAACATAACTTAGACTCTGCTAAGCTGAAACAATTATGTCGTAGGGACTGTTTGTTCCCGCTAATGCTAAGGGTTCCTGCACAGGCACCTTGAGATACTGGAACTGCCACAGTGTTCAACATGACACTGGCCCACTTCTGCCAACTGGACAAGGTAAAAACCATACCTGTTCCTTTCTTTCTGAGCCAGGCAGACCTCTTCCCTCACAGCCCAGCCTCATTCAGCTCCTCAACCTGTTCCTTTCTTACTTTCTCCCACTTTCTAACTCTTAGAAATAAGCCTACGTCTCATTGATTTTTTTCTGAAATGTTTTTGTGCAGTGACACACCAAGAGCCTGTGTGGACCAGGTTAAGGTCCCCATCTGTTCTCGGGGTGGGTGTTTCCATGAACTCTGTCTAGTGAGAGTGTTATATTTGCTGTAACTGTAAGCAGAGATAAAAGTTAAGATGATCTGCAGTGTGAGGAGTGGATGTGGGCTGTGTGTGGATGTGTGGAGTAGGGTGCTTGGCACAGTGTTTACTCACAGATAACCTCTCCAAGTGCATCTTCTGCGAGACAGATACAGGGATTCTGAGGCTGCAGTGTTGAAGATGTCCCCACCTTGGGCTTCAGCCTTATTGCACTGAAACCCCTCTGAGAGTTTGGAGAGACTCAGGGAACAAGAGCGTGCATGGGATCAGAAGGCACTGGAGCTGACGGTTTCTAGGACTGTCTTTCTGAATAAGGAGCAATCAAACAAAAACAAGGAAAACCACTACAACAGACAGGATTCAATGTGAGAAGAGAGCAGTTTTTTCCTAGGGCCTAAATACCATTTCCTTTTCACAAGACAAGGAGCCTCTGCCATGCAGTAATCCATATGAGCTTCCACTTCCTCATCTCTAGACCAGGGATGGGCACAGCTCACACCCAATGAGTTCATGGTCAGTGGGGCTGAGTAACCGCACACATGTGTGTTCAGCACAGAGGAAGCTGAGGCAGAGAGAACTTGGCAATGGCCAAGAGAGAGCAGAGAGTTAGTGGGACAAAGCCCAGGATCCCCAAGGCCAGGACGGGCCCTTTCCCACTGCTTCCAGACTGAGGAGCAAGTCTGTCCTGATGCGGAGATGCCAGGGCAGCAGGATTTGCCCTTACAGGGAAACACCCTCCCTCCCCCTCACAGGAGAGGGCAGCTTTGTTGGGGAGGAAAGAAGTAAAAAATACTTAAGGTTTTCCTAGATGATGCAGGTAAGTCCAACACATCAGTAGGATCACAAGGAAACCCAAGGAAATTAAGGTCAGTGGTGGAAACACAGTCCTGGCCATCATATGCAAAAAAGAAAAATGCATTTAACATTGCCAAAGTTTATCTGTTTGTTTTTTTGTCCCTGTTTAGGCTATATCTTTTCTCGTATACTGGAGTATTCATGAGGCAGACTGAGTTAGAATCTTGAGGATAGACACAGACGGGTGGTTTGAGAGTCTCAATGGTGTAACAGCAACTCTGACTTAGAAACAGTATTATTCTTAGCCTGGTTTCCATCTGGAGAAGAGGGAAATGGAGTTTAAGGGTTCTTGCAAGATGAAGTCCAAGAAATCTACGAAGGGATCAGTTTTGTGTAAGGAAAGGATATCTGCTTTTCCCAGTGTAGTGCATGTGCTGCTGTAGCAAGCACAGGATATATGCTTTTCAGATTTTATTGTAGCCTTAGTTATAAAATTATATGTGTGTATGTGCAGCACAATGATTTGGAGCACACATGCATTTGTGGAATAGTTAAATATAGTTGATAGTATATTATCTCACTAAGTTGTCTGCGTGGTGAGAATATTTAACATTCACTTTCTTTAACTGTGCAAGCGTACAATGTATTACCACCAAGTATAGTTCCTGTGCTATGTCATGGGTCTTCTCCAATACTTCGTATGTGGCTGTGAGTCTACCTGTGGTCACTGTCACCCAAGCCTGTAGGATACGATGTCCTGAGCCTTAGGCACCCACCACCCTATACTCTGCTTCTCGAAGATCATCTGTTTCACCTCCACATAGCAGTGTCAGCATGGAGTGTTTATCTTTTCAACTCACTTGTGTTGGAGTGGGTATCATTAGAAAGATAAAGATAACCAACCTTCACAAGAATATGGAGAAAAGGGGATGTTGTTGGTGGGAAGGTAAGTGTGACTTTGGGGAAACAATATTAGAATAGAACTGCTCAAACTATTACAAACAGAGCTATTGTGTAGCCCAGCAGTCCCTCTCCTGGGGAGTTATTCCCAGGAATGAAACCAGGATGCTGTGGAGACATCTCCACGCCCATGGTCAGGGAATCATTGCTCCCAACAGCCAAAGTGTGGATCAGCTGTTTTCTGGTACGGCTGGCTCAGCCTTTACATGCATCCCAAAACCTTCACCCTCAGTCTCCTCCTCCCCATTGCTTGTCCACATGTGCTATGAAGGGCAAACCCTTCCTCCTGCCTCTTGCACAGCTGGGTTCTCCTACTGCCTCTCACACTAACCTGCTAGAAGCTGCATCTCCTGTGACTCCTGCACCGCGTGGATTCCTCTGTGAATCCTCCTGCCACCTCCCCTGCTCTGTCTGTGTGTATCACTGTGAATGCTGACTGCACTGCAGTCTCTCTCACCCCATTCTACCTGTGAGCACTTTGGAAGTTTCACCTCAGTTTAAATTCCCTGCGTCACAGCACCTTGTGGCCTGTAGCTGTGTCTTGATTCACGACCAGGTGATACCTTTCACTTGTCATGCACACTTTGTTAATTTTTTCACCCCAGATTTTATCAAACACCTTAAACTTTAAAAGTTTTCCTCTTTTCAATGTGTTCCTACCCTCATTTAAGACACCATATGAGCAATTTTCTATTCTGTTTTGCTGTGCTTTACCTGACATCCAGGGCAATGCTTCATGCTTACTAGAGGACTAGTGTTTGCTGGGTTGAGAAATATTTTCTGTGTCTCTTCAAGGGTTCTTTGCTACTGATTTTTCTTCTGCCACTAGCTTTTCAAAATGTATTCGGTTTTCAGTCTTTTTTCTCACCCCTGAGATCTTATGTGACAGTGAGATATTGAGAGTCTCACAGTTAGGTTGAGAAGACTTTCCTGTGAATGGTTCCATTTTGCTTCCTGTGGTTTGATGCATATGATGAAGAGGACCCCACTCTCCTGAGGTAAGCGTGACAGTCTGCACTGTGATTCTGCATAGAACTCACTGGAGGAGAAAATATTAACTCTCCTGCTCTCAAAGAACCAGCTTCCACGCACTCACCTTGGGATTCAGAAGGAAGAGAAGTCAGGAGTGGGAAACTGGATTCAGCTTCAGTGGCACAGGTGCCCTTCTGAGGCTGGGGTTTTGTGGAGAGCGGGGTGGGAGTGATCAGAATCCAGAAGGAGAGACAGAGATTAGCAGGGGCCCCTGATGCTCGGGTCTTCTGAGACCTGATCACCTGCGGGGAGATCATTAATTCAGGGCCCAGTGTGTGGAGATGAGCGCTCTGTGGGGAATTTCCTTCTATTTGTCTTTAGAATCATTTTACTCTGAGGAATACACTTGAGGGGTGAGAGAACCAGAATCTGAAGAATACAGTTATCATTCAAGAGGCCTGACATAAAGTCCCTGACCACTTTATGGCACCTCATGCTTCCTGTACAGTGTTGTGCAGTGAAATGGGCTGAGGCCAACTACAGGAGATTTTTTGTTTAAAAACTTGAGAGATTATCACATATGAAGCAGATGCAGCAAGCAGAAGCATCATTTCTGTAAAAACTGAGAAACATTTTAGCTAGTTACATATTGTTTTTGAAGTGGGACAACTTTATGGCAGTGTTATGAAATATTTTGCACAGCAATACCCATTCTCTTGAAGTGGACATTCTTCACCATTCAAAATGGTTTTACCCAGATTGTGCCAGACTCACCTGATGTCTCCAGACTCTTTGTATCCTAAAGAAATTATTGAGCAGAAAACACAGAATTAACAAGAATGGCAGGAATTTATTCAACAGAAGTACGCTGAGAGCCTGAGTGCCTTGAGTGAACCTGAGTGGATGTGACTAGAATGGCCCCCTTTGCTTAAGGTTTTGTGGTATTTTGTGGGTCTTTACTACATATATGGGGACATTTGGTGACTGTGTCTCCAATTAGTTGAGGGCTTCCACTGTGACATTAGGAGGGAGGTTGCTTTACATGGCCTAAACGAAACCAGTGTGGCTGGTAAACCCATGGTGTGTGTGTTGAATTTACCATGCTACCGGTGTTATAATGATTGAGGAGCTACGCTGGGTTTCTCTGAAGCAGTGAGCACGCACGCTCCTAGGGCTCATGCAGAGGTCCAGAAGCAGGACAAGGGCAGGAACAGGTTTCTCAGGCTCATATCTGGATGTTAAAGGGAGGTGGTGAGAGCAGGGTGCTCTTGTGCTCCCCAGGAGCCCAAAGGCATCATGTGTGCTGAAGGACAAAGGCCTGTGTGCCGCCCACACTCAATTCCATTCTAGCTAATCGAGATGTTCTTTATGCCACAGCACCAATAAAAAGTAATGTTTGCTCATTTCTATCACCACCATCTTCATCCAATAGTCTTGAAACTCGCCCAGAACGTTGAAGCTTCAACATAAAGCCGTTGGAAAATTACTGAAGAAAATTAATTCAAATACTGTTGCCCCTAAGCTATTTTTCTGTATTTTTCTATTTATTTTTCTAGTTTTTACCTGATTATTTTTCTGTTTATCACCTGACAAGGATATTTTTCTATTTATTACCTGACCCAGAACACCCCACTGCTTTTTGGATGGCTCTGCCCGGCGTGGCTCCCTTGCCCTGCCTAGGGACCCTCAGTATTTGTGACGAGGATTGTGCCATTGAGAGTCTGCTTTATACACCTGCATGTGTGTTCCAGTGTGTTTTAGTGAATGGAAGACCCTGAAAGCTGTAGAGGCCGGGGTGAAGCTGGGGTCCTGTTTCTTTTAAGGACATCTCTCTTCAATCTCACCCTCTCTGTTGGAGGTCAGGTGTCATCGTGCATAATTAGCTTAGGGGCAATAGTATTAGAATTAATTTTCTTCAGTAATTTTCCAACGGCTTTTTGTTGGAGCTTCAACATTCTGGGCGAGTTTCAAGACTATTGGATGAGGATGGTGGTGATAGAAATGAGCAAACATTACTTTTTATTGGTGCTGTGGGATTTCTAGAGCTGGATTGGCTAAACTTATTGTGAGGCCCATCTTTGTACTAAGTGGTGGGGAAGGCCAGCTTGAAAGTTCCCATGTGTTATCCAGATTTCTATACTCTAAGAAAATGCCTGACATAATGATCTAAACTAGAGGGAAGCATTTATTTAGCTCATTTGGAGGGTTCAATCCATGAGAGGTACACCACCATGTTTTTGGCCTGTGACTGCATAGGATACCATGGAAGCAGTACATGGTAAGGGAAATCTGCTCATCTTCTGGTGGCTAAGACACAGTATGGAAAGAGGTGGGAAGAGGAGGGGTCACAGGCCCATTGTCTTTTCGTTGGCCAGAACCATGTAACCAGGAGATCATCAACTACTCCCAACCTATTAAAGATTCCACCCTTCCCCCCACTGTGCCATGGCCTAGGGCATGTGACAGGTTCTTACCCAAACCATAATAGCAGGATTTCTGTAAACACTGCAAACTCACATGAGAGCATTTCTTCCAAGTGCATATGCACAGGCTCATGCCAACCTACACCTTGAGTGGACCACCTTACAAATGGTGGTCTCTGAGCCTTGAGTGGTCTTTTACTCAGGAGCCCTCTCCTCTCATTTTTTCTCCTGGCTTCAGTCCACCTTCTCTTGTGCTGCTCAGCTGTTCATGTCTTACTACAAGCCCTCGTGTGCTACCTCTCTGGGTGTCCTCAATCTTAGTCAGATGGCATATATGGTCTTCTCTGGGGTGAGTTGAGTTTGCACAAGGAGCCCTGTGTACACTCCCACATCCCACATCCCACATGCCAGGCTGCATGTTCAAATCATGGAGAAATCTGCACTCCATGTGAAGTGTTCTTCTTAGTTCAGTGGGCTACCATACTGAATGCTGCATTCTGTATGCTATGAACAATATTCACTTATTTCTCACAGTTTGGGTTCTGGGAAATCAATGATTGTGAGGCTAATGGATGATTTGCTTGGCCAGGGGCTCTGCCTAGAATGAAAAGGAAGTCCAGCCATGTGATTTGCGAAGAGAAAGCCAGTCTGAGAGCACTAAAGTTGATGGTGGCGAGTTGGTCACTTCCCGTGCTTCTGCAGCACAGAACTTGTAGGTGTGAGTGCTTCCTATACTGACTATGGGGCATTCTGGGTATATGTCATACTTTGAATACATGCTGTTATGGGTGATACATTGTGCCAACTTGGGAAGTCTAGAGGTTTGGCTAAGCGACTCAACAGTTCTACATCTAGGGGTAAAAAGGATATGCCCTTTCCCTTCCGGGATGTTGTTCATTGTATCAATTTGAAAAGTTTAAAAGGTTTACTGTGTGATTCATCAGGGAGCCAAGGTGCTTACTTGATATTCATCCTGAGCCTGTACAAGAGGAGGGGATGGAGATTATGTCAGTGCTACATGCTGCTTGCGCGGGGGTAGCCAGCTTACAATATAACGGAGGGAAAGAGGCTGCTACTCTCCGCCGCTCCTCCCTTTTGCTCTTGGTGTCTTGCTGTCTTCCACTGCCATAAATGCTTGGTTTCCACCGCGAGCCACTCTGCCTTAGAGGCAGCCAAGTATAAACTAGGACTCTTACGAACTGTGAGCTAAATGAACCTTTCCTGCTTTCATATTATCTCAACAACAATAACAAAAATAACCAAGACGCATGCCAAGTCCCCAGAGTCACAGCTTGTAGAGTTTGAGGCATGTGCTGCCCAGCTGGCATGGCCCACATGACACCAGATAGCATGAAGGGCTTATTTGATACAGAAACTACTGTGTCCCTAGGCCTGCAGACTGGAAGCCGGGAAGGAAGTAGTGCCAAAACCCACATCAAGCTAGAGTGCATTTTTGAATATTCACAGCTGTTTTTTCACTGATGCATTCTGTCATTTGTTCTGAAATAATAGTAGAAAAATTCTTAAATCTTGGAAAATAAATAAGCATTGAGTTTCAGGAGGCACTTAGGACTCCAAATAAACTTGAACAGAATAGAACTTCTCCATAGTGCATTGTAATTAAAATGCCAAAGTTACAAAAAAGAAAGAAAATTGAAAGCTGCAAGACTGAAGTACTCATTCTCTTATAATGACAATCCCATCAGAATAACCACATTTTCAGCAGAAACTCTAAAGTCCAGGTTGGTATAAAAAGGATATATTTCAAGCTCTGAACAACCTAGATTACTCTATCCAGCAGAGTTATCCTTCAGAATCAAAGCTGAAATAAATATCTCCCCAGATAAGCATAACCTAAAGGAATTCCAGTCCACTAAGCCAGCGTTACAGATGGATCCTTCAGGAATCATACACACAGACATGAGAAAAAGTTATACAGGATCTTCAGGACATAGGAAAAAAAATAATCCATGCCAGAAAGGTTAACAAACAAATGAAAAGAAAGAAACAATAAAACATCATTTCAGCCAATTGTCCATTTTTAAGATGACCTAGCAGAAAGAAATAAACATAGATTGTTTAAAAGAAAAATAACATTCCATCACTGATCAGAGATGGTGAGAGGAGTAAGTGTCCACACTCCCTCTTTTATTTTTAAAAGTATAAAAAGTGGCCACTTTACACTATTTTATAATTTACACTACTTTATAATTACATGACACTATTAATCAAATAAGAAGTTTCTTGAGGTAGGCTGTACATTGTATATACATAAAAGATAGTCTGCCACTGAGGTTTTTCTGTGATGAAAGTCAGTAATCTATGAAGCAGCATTCTGATGTTTCTCCATTGTACCATTTAAGGTACTTTCTCCTGAAATAGTTGAAAAGAACTTTTCAGAATTCAGGTAATTTTAAAATGAATTATTATTGGGAGAAAAAGTTCATTTAATTAAGAAAAACACTTGAAGACCTGTTTGATACGCTGGCAAGAGGATATTGAGCCTGGAAATCTCATAGTACTGATGAGATTTTTAAGTAATGCAAATGACCTGGATAATACTTACGACCCTAAAATGTGTATATCCTTGTTTTTCTCTACAGTCTTGCTACTTTTCCTCTGCTCCTTTTCCTCCTTTTTCTTCTACCTCCTTCTTGTCTTAATATTCTCTAAATTGAAATCATTTACTCATTCAGCAAATTCTTCTTGAGGGTGTACATGCCAGGTCCTCTTCCAGACTTTGGAAATATAGCAGTGAACACAATATATGAAATTCTCTATTTGGGAGGAATTTGGTAGATGTTGTCTTACTCAAGAAATCCAAGGTAGCCGGGCATGGTGGTGCATACCTGTAATCCCAGCAGTCAGGAGGCTGAGGCAGGAGGATCGTTGTGAGTTCAAGGCCAGCCTGGGCTACAAAGTGAACTCAAGGTCAGCCTGAACTGCACAGCAAGACCCTGTCTCAAAAAAGAAAACGAAAAAAAAAAGCAAAGAAAGAAAGAAAAGAAATCCAAGGTAACATCACCAATGATAAACCAGGCGTTTGCCTCTTGACTGGAACACTGAAAAGGACATACCTCTTCTGCAGAATGCCGGACAAAAACATGTAATCTGAGTCTGATCGTAAGGAAATATCAGGCAAACACAGGCACTTAAAAAATAACTGGCCAGAGCTGTTAAAAAAAGGTCAAGATGTGGGAAACAAAGAAGGCTGGGAAGCTATTTCACATTAGAGATTAAAGACACATGAAAAGCTTGTAGCTCAGGGTAGAGCCTTTGCCCAGGTGCAGAAGGGCCTGTGTTTGATCACAGCGCCAGGAACACAAGAACAAGTGAGCCAACACATGAAAACTCTATGATTACTAAAACACAATGCACGACCTTGGATTGGGTTCTCATTAGGAAAAAAGAGGGGGGATAAGGATTGTAAAACACTTTGGGGCCATCACTTTTAGACTAAGAACGCTAAGTTAGGTGATAGTATTGCATAAGGTTTTAGTTTACAGATTTGAGTAACTATCTGTTACAATTTTATATATAATACATACTGCTTGTATAATGAACACATTGTGTATACAGGACATACGTCGTGATGCTTGTTCTACACACATACACACACCTCAGAGGGAGGGAGGGAGAGAAAGAGAGAGAATGTTAAAGCCAGTAGAGCTAACAGAATGAGACATAAACAACGGATACATTTAAGTAAAGCATGTATAGTGACTTCTTAATCTATTGTAAATTCTCAGGGAATCTATTTATTTATTTATTTATTTATTTTTGGTACTGGGAATCAAACTCAGGACCTTGTGCTTGCCAGGCAGGTGCTTATGCCGCTGAGCTATATCCCCAGCCCTTATGAATTTAAATTATATCCATAAAAAAGGAATATTATACAAGGCAAAAAAGACAACTCATTTAATGAGGGTACTGTGAAATCTAAAAAAATACTATGAAAATGGAAAAATAAAAAATAAATGATAAATGCTCAAAAAATATATATCAACTCTCTGCGCTGCCTGAGCATTAACGAGTCGGCTGGATACGCTGGCGAGAAGTGGGCAGGCAATGAAAGCTGGGCACCTGAGGCGATTGGCGCTGCATGGGCCGCAGATCACCGGTCCCGTGCAACACCGAGTGCAATCGCGGCGGGACGGACCTGCCAATCTCCCAAACCTGAACCGGCACAGGCAGCCACGATCAGGAATTTTTGGAGACGGCAGAGCAGAGCAAACTCGGAGAACGCGCTCCTCGGGCAGACTGCGCTAATCCGCGCAACTGAACAGGATCCTACTCAGAGCCCCGACCCCGCAGCCAGTGGCATCCTTAGCCAGAAAGCGTCAGCACCTCCTGCGAGAATGCCGAGGAGGAGAGGGAGCTCCGGGATCTCCTGCCAGCATGGATCTCGGAACGGGTGAGCCAAGTGAGCACCGCAACAGGATTTCTGAGTCGGGAAGAAGCTCGATCCAAGGAGATACATCTGAGCGGCTTTCCTGCCTGCACTATCTGAGGGTGAGTTGATTGGGTGCCCTGACTGGTTTTTTTGAGTCAGGGAGAAACTCCACCCAGCGAGGGACATCCGAGCACCTCTTCTGACTGCACTGTTCCTGGGACGGAAGAGCTGGCTGGGTGCCCTGACGGGATTTTTGAGTGGGGGAGGAGCTCCACCCAGGGAGGAACACCTGAGCAGCCCCCTGCCTGCAGGGTCCCTGGGGCAGCAAGCTGTTTATGCGCCCCAGCCAGGTCTCATGGTAGGGAATAGCGAGGTCCACAAAGCAGCATCTGAGCAGCCTTTTAAGTGGATCTCTCAGCAGAAAGCTTAGGGGACATTCTCTCAAAGAGAAGGAGTCATTGCAGCAGACTCTGCAATAGACCTTTGCCCGCTGAATGGCCTGGGGAATTTACAACTCAACATTTTGAATCTGATACCTAAAAATGGGAAAACAGAGGAACACAATGCAGTCTCAGAACTCAACCTGATCCAGAACAAGTTCTGAATGCGAGGATACAGGGGAATCACAAAGCCACATACCTGCAAGTTATGAAACGATTGCATCTGAAATGAAACATCTCCAACAGGCCATAAAAGAGCTTAAAGCAGAAAGAAGCCACATACTTGCAACGATCTCTCAGACAAAAAAAGAACTGAAAACAATAATGGAAGAAATGTTCCATACACATAGAGAAGAAATAGATAAAAGATTAGAAGAAAATAGGAAACAAATGGAAATGTTACAAGAGCAATTTAGGAATGAATTACCAAGAATGAAACAGGTCCAAAGAGAATGCCAGGATTTGAAAACTTACACTGAAAGCTTGCAAAACCGCTTAGATGAAACCGAAGATAGAATCTCAGACCTTGAAGACAGCATGGCAGTTTATGAGCAAGAAAGGAAGGATCTCATAAAATCATCAAAGACACAAGAAAAAGTAATCCAACAGCTCCAAGATGAGGCAAAACATAACAATATTCGAGTTATAAGAGTGAGTGAGCCCCACAGGACCAACGGGAGAGGACGCCGGCAGCTGCACCGAGACTGGGGGGACCCTACCTAGCTCCCAGAGGGCTGCCTGACTCGGCGCCGAGCTCCCTGCCAGCTTGGCTGTGCGCGTCTTCCCGCATCTGCCCATCGTTCCTGTCCAGGCTGCTCCGTCGTGCTGCTTCTTTTCTCGCTTACTATCAATACTTGATCAGAGGAAAGTTTCTAAAAATGCCGATTGCACAGTTGCTGGAACTATGGGAAAAGATAGAAGTGGAGCCCATGGAAATAGAGACCACTGAGGAGGAGGTCAACCTGGATGCAGAACCCATCACTGAAGACACCGTGGAAGAACCACAAAAAGAGATTTCTGGGGACTTCCGGGAAGATGGCGACCAGGTGAGCAGCAGAGGGAATCTCTCCCAGAGACCGATCCTTTGCGCGCAGCTGCCCGGTCCGTGGAGGCAAAATTCCAACTGATCGGGCTACTCTCCACGGCCTGAGCATTAAAGGGCCGGCTGACAAGTCGTGCGGCGAGAAGTGGGCGGACCCTGAGAGCTCGGCGCCCAGGGGATCGGTGCAGCGTTTGGGCCGCAGCTCAGTTCAAATCACGTACAGCTCAGAGAGCGAGTGCGGAGGGAAGGATGGCTTCAGCTCCTAAACCTGACCGGCTCAGAGGCGGCTGTAACCAGGATTTGTTGGAGGCAGCGGAGCAGAGGAAACTGAGAGAATGCGCTACTGGGACAGACAGCACCAATCTGGGCAGCGGCCCGGGATCCCGCTCAGAACCCCACCCCCGCAGCCGGCGCTGCGCGAACTGGAGCATCAGCGATTGGCGGGATTTCTGAGTTGGGAAAAAGCTTCATCCAGAGAGATACATCTGAACGGCATTCCTGTCTACACGATCAAAGGGTGAGTTAAGTGGGCGCTCTAACCGGTTTTTCCTGAATCGGGAAGAAGCTCAGCCCAGCGAGTAACATCAAAACAGCTTTAAAAACTGCAGGATCTCCCAGGTGAGAAGAACGAGCTAGGCGCCCCAAAGGGATTTGTGAGGGGGGAAGGAGCTCCACCCAGGGAGGAACACTGGAGTGCCCTGTCTGTAAGACTCCTGGGGCGGCAAGCTGTTTATTCGCCCTGGCCAGGTCTTGGGGTAGGGAATAGAAGCGGAAATCACAGCAGACAGCTTAAGGGACATTCTCCCAAAGAGAAGGAATCATGGGAGCAGCCTCTGCAGCAGACCTTTGCCTGATGAACTGCCTGTGGAATTTATAGCTCCACATTTTGAATCTGATACCCAAAAATGGGAAAACAGAGGAACACAATGCAGTCTCCAAACTCAACCCCACCCAGAACAAGTTTTGAATGTGAAGATACAGGGGAACCAGGAAGCCTCATAACTTCAAGTTATGAAACGATTGCATCCAAAATTAAACAACTCCAACAGGCCATGAAAGAGCTTAAAGCAGAAATAACCCACATACCAGCAATGATTTCTCAGACAAAAAACGAGCTGAAAACAATGATGGAAGAAATGTTCCATTTACATAGACAAGAAATAGACAAAAGTCGAGAAGAAAATAGGAAACATATGGAAACGTTACAAGAGCAATTTAGGAATGAATTACCAAGAATGAAACAGTTCCAAAGAGAATGCCAGGATTTGAAAACTAACGCTGAAAGCATGCAAAACCGTTTAAATGAAACCGAAGATAGAATTTCAGAACTTGAAGACAGCATGGCAGCTTATGAGCGTGAAAGGAACAATCTCATGATATCATCAAAGACACAAGAAAAGTCAATCCAACAGCTGCAAGATGAGGCAAAACGTAACAATATTCGAATTATAGGAGTGTGTGAAACAGCAGGAGATCTCACAAACGATATAAAAGGAATATTTGATGAAAT
>PVLD010025502.1:0-23615 GCA_004027595.1 Dinomys branickii
AAGCGGGATCCCGGAGCGCTGCCCGGTTTGGTGCAGTTTGTCCCAGTAGCGCGTTCTCTGTCGGGTTCAGGAGCTGAAGCCGTTCTTCCCTCCACACTCGCTCTCTCGGCTGGTCATCTTCTTCCCGGAAGTCCTTATTTCTGTCTTCATATTGTTATATTTCATTGTTTGGGTGGTAATCCTCTGGGAGGTTCTCTCTGCTGCCTACCTGGTCGCCATCTTCCCGGAAGTCCCTGAGCTCCATCTCTAGCCAGCTCCTCTTGGCTGCTTTGCGAACTCCTCCTCCTGCATTCACCCTATACATCTTAGGGCTCTTCGGACTCTGTCCTAGACCTGCTGCTCTGGCCGTAGCTTGTGCTTGCCCCAGGCACCGTTGTCCCTCAGGTGGGGTGGCAGCTTCAGTTGCCGTTTATGGCCCGAGACGCCTGTTGCAGGCCAGGCCTGTTCCTGCGGCCTCCCCAGTGCCTGAGGCCACCTGCAGGCCTCTGAGCTGCTGGAGCAGCCCGTGCAGGGGAGAGCAGATTATGCCCCCGCTGCTCCTTCCACCGAGCCGTCCCCCTTCATCTGCCCTATTTCCTGAGACGGATGCCTAGCAGACATCTCCGACATCATCCACGAAGTCTGGGACCCGCCTTTCCCTGCTGTTCCCGCCTGCCGCCACCGCGCCAGGAGGGTTCCCGCAGCCCTGCATTCTCCTCCCGGGCCCCCTCCGGGCTGCCCATTCATCTGTTCTCCGCTCTGAGCTCTGAGAGGTTTTCTCCAACTCCACATCTGCCCTGCTGCTGTGGCCCTGTTTAACATTGTCCAGTCATTTCCCACAGCCTCAGGATCAATGCTGAAGGCCTGCACTTAGCCCATAAGCAGGGTGTGTGCATGCGCGCGTGTGTGTGCATGCATGGGTGTGCAAGGCCCATGATCCCTGGCAGGGAAGCGGCAGGCACTGACGCCAGTTGGAAAGGACTCACTGGCTCCCCTGGCCCAGTGTGGTGTGGGTGTCAGTTGATTGAACAATGGCTTCCGCTAGAGCCTCACTGTCATCCTCCGCAGTCTCATGGGGCCTTGTGATCCCCAGAATGTGCCATCAAACACGCAGTCTGTTTACCTTGTCTGCATCGTCCTTCCTGTAGCCTCATCCCCATCCCACTGTGCCCAGTGTGCAGAGCCATTCCATCGGAAGAGGACAGGCTGGCCTATGGCAGAGGGAGTGTCCCCTGAGAGACCCTCGCCTGCCTCACGCTTCTCTGTGAAATAGTGTCACCTTCCACTTAGCCACAAGAGTCAGTGTCAGCAAACTTTTCAGAAGCCAAGAACTGATTCAACTCTCGCAAGGATAAGAAAGTGAAAAGGGGGAAACATTCTTTAGCCTCGAGCTCAAGCAGCGTCACTGCTGCCGACTAAAACACACACAACCATTCCCACTTCCTTTGGCCCTCCTGACCTTAGGGTTAAGCCTAGCAGACAGTCCCAACAGTTGATGGGTGGCCTAGCATGGTGGCACACACCTTTAATCCCAGCACTCGGAAGGCTGAGGCAGGAGGATCTCTGTGAGTTCAAGGCCAGCTTGGGCTTCAAAGTGAGTTCAAGGCCAGCCTGAACTGCATAGTGAGACCCTGTCTCAAAAAGACAAAGAACAAAAATAAAAAAACTCCAAACCCCCAAACAGTCGATGAGTTTCTATCAGTTAATCAATACCTATGCTTCCAGTCAACTTGGAGTTTGGAGCCTCTGTCCTTGGAAAATAGAGGGCCTCTGTCCTTGGAAAATGTTTTGTGGGGGAGGGAGGAAGAAGGCATCATTCTAGTGTTTGGAGGGATTAAACCCTAGATCAGCAAGAGGGCACCAGGTTATGAACTCCAAGGCAGTGTCTCAAAGCTGGTTAGAACCATCTGGGGACTTTTAAAAATTGCCAATTCCCAGGGTCTATGGCAGAGCTATTCAATTAGAACACTGGGAGAGAGGGTAGAGCGTGGGCTCAATATTTGTGACAAAGCTCCTTAAAGGACTCTGCTGTGCAATTAGGCTCAAGAACTCTACTGGTACAGGAAAGGGAGGTGCAGTGCGTTGAGCAAAACAAGCACAGGCAGGTGTGGAATATTCCTGGCTCCAGCCTCCTCTGTGTTAAACACGGAACACACGCTATGACAGTGGGGTGAGAGGAAATTGGTGTGCTCAGAGAAGCAGTGTGGGTTACAGTTGCCTAGAGAAGGCAAAGCTTGTAAGCTGGTCCCCAACAGAAAGCCAGGTGATGCCAAGTGTGGTAGGGTGCAGACCTGAAAGGCACCAAAGGTCACAGTCACTGCCCAGGATAAGATGGGCCTTATGCTGGCAGGTGACGGAGTCCTTGGGTGCAGCACAGGAGCTGTGTGTCCTGATCTGATGCAGCAGCACCAAGCAGCAACATGGAAATGATACCCAGGGTTCAGAGGTGGATTTATTCATGTCAACAGGCACTGACCAGGATCATTCCCAGAATATCAGGCCCTGATCCAGGTGGGTCTAGGGCTTATACGGGATAAGCAGGCAGGAAGTGCCCAGGCAGAATGGCTTCTCAGTTGGGGATTGGTTTCTACAACATGCATCACAGCAACCAGCCATTTCTCAGAGACAAGAGGAACCTGACCTGGAGCAGGAACTTTTATTACTGGGGCAACTAAGAAACTGAAGAACACTAGTTGGGGCATTTCTGCTGCGGTGCCATAGTGCATAAGGGCCGGAGCTGCATCCCCCCACCCCCATCCCCCTGCCCCTGTGGTGACCTGCGGATCTTAAATTCAGAAACGACTCGTTGCAAAGGGCACAGCCAGCCATCATAACACCGCTGACGTCTTCTTTGTTGTTGCTGTTGTTTTTTAGACAGGTCTTGTTAAGTAGTTCAGGCTGGTCTTGAACTCACTATGTAGCCCAGGCTGGCTTTAAAACTCATGATGATCCTCCTGCCTCAGCCTCGGGAGTGCTGGGATTACAGGTGTGCGCCACCATACCCGGCAGCAGCTCTCACTTCTGTGACACAAAGCCCTGCTGCCCTCTGGACGAGTGGCACCTTAGAATGAATCCTTCATGCCTGTCTCAGCAGAGCACCGAGGTACACGCACGCTCAGACCTGTGCTTACTCCTGACTGCCACTTTACTGTAGCCTGAAACCCGGTGTCCTGAGAGGTACATCAGCATTCCCCAGCGGCCAAAGCATTGGCTGGTGTGTTGCCCTTGTAGCAGCTCCACAATACTCCAGTCTGAAGAGGGCAGAATGTCTGGGTGCCTCTGTGCTGGGGACTGTGAGCCTGGGTCACAGTCTCCTTGCTGCCAGGGATGTCTCCTCTGCCCTTCCTAGCCTCTCCCTGTTGCTCCAGACCCAGGAAGCACCCACCTCCGCTCTGGAGGGCTCTAGGTCACCGCACTAATGCACTGGTCTCTTCCAAGTCTCTCACACTGGCTTGGTCACACTGGGTGCTAACATTTATCTAAGGCTGAGTTATTCGTATGTGAAACTGGAAAGTTATTTATTATTGTGAAACAGGAAAATGATCAGCACGTGACAACTTAGTGCCAATTTGTCCCCTGCACGTTGTATGGTAAGTTTAGTGTCATTAATTGCTGAGAAAAAAAAGTAGCTCACAAAACAACATCTACTTTGCCACCCCCCCTCAAAAAAAAAAAGAGGCTAAGTGTAGACGCGTAAACCTATAGTCCCAGCACTAGGGAGGCTGAGGCAGGAAGGTTGATTTGAGTTCAAGGCCAACCTGAACTACATGGTGGGATCCTGTCTCAAAAAACAAAAACAAAAAAACAGTAAGCCCTGCCCATGAAGAAAGGAAAAGTGGGGTTGGGCTATGGTAAAAACGAGAGTAAATTACTAAGCAATCTTTTTTGCAGTGCTGGCCAAACAAACATAGGAACTTGAGCATACACAGCAAGCCTGTACCAAGGGAATTACACTCCCAGACTTCAGGTAAGATTTTGTTCCAGTACAATTTAAATTGAACCTGGGAGGGTGGTATGAAGGCAGGGTACAGGGAAGCCTCCCGGGCTACAGCAGGGCTGACACAGCCAAGGCCAAGGGGCAGGAGTGTGCTGCGAAGATGGAGGTGAGAAAAGAGCCTCTGGGGGGCGCAGGGCGGCCTGTGGAGCCTCAGGAGAAGCGCAGCTGGAGACAGGTTGATGAGATTAAATCTCTCCAAGGCCAGGCAAAGGGATTTCTTTCTCTTTCTTCTTCTTCTTTTTTTAAATCTTTTTGAGACAGTCTCACTATGCAGTTCAGGCTGGTCTTGAGCTCACTTTGTAGCTCACGCTGGTGTCAAACTTGCAACGATCCTCCTGCCTCAGGCTCCTGAGTGCTGGGATTACAGGTGTGCACCACCACGCCTGGCTTCAGGCAAAGGGATTTCAATCAAGCCAAAGGGGATAAAGAGCCACTGAAGGACCCAGTGGCAGGGGAATGTGATGGGAGCGAGGTCAAAAGATTATCAGAACCAGGCGTGGTGGAGTACGCCTGTAATCCCTGTCTGTGATCCCAGCACTCAGGAGGCTGAGGCAGGAGGATTGTTGTGAGTTCAAGATGAGCCTGGGCTACAAAGTGAGCTCAAGGCCAGCCTGAACTGCACAGTGAGACCCTGCCT
Organism: Dinomys branickii; assembly: GCA_004027595.1. Taxonomy (NCBI): domain Eukaryota; kingdom Metazoa; phylum Chordata; class Mammalia; order Rodentia; family Dinomyidae; genus Dinomys; species Dinomys branickii. The sequence continues at coordinate 4,614 of PVLD010025502.1, forward strand.
CAAAAAGACCAAAAAAAAAAAAAAAAAAAAAACACCACCAAAAACCAAAAGCCAAAAAACCGCGGAAGCTAAAGGAATGGACTAAGGTGAATGTTGGGGCCTCAGGACAAAAGCACTGTGTCTAGAGGGCAGCAGGGGAAGTAGAGCTGGGAGACACTGGATGGAACCGGCAGCACTCAGACGCAAAGAGATGGGATCCAGTGGAGGAATATTCTGCGGTCAGGGGAGCGGATCGCACCCGGCAGGAACTGGGATCTCTCGTGCGGAAAGTCCACTTTTACAAGAAAGTGAGTGCTACCCGTGCTAGTAAATTGGTGTTTTCCTGAGCAGCTTCCTATGCTGACAGAGGCTCATAGGGATACACATTATCCCCTTGTCTCTTTTCCTCCTTCCTTTGGTTAATTGGCAGGGGGATCTCAGTAACGGGTGAATGGATGAACTAGAGCCAGGTCTCTTTTTTATTTTTATTTTTACTCTCTCCAGGATTAGGGATCCCAGGGCAGAGCCAGGGCCTCACACATGCTAAGGATGGCAGTGCTACAGCCAGGAGCCATGTCTCTGAAATCCCACTCTGAGAACCTTCCTAGAAAACGTTGGCTGCAAGGGGCTTGAACATCAAAGTGGCTCTCCGTGTGGATTTCTTAATTTGCCTGACCATGGATGGTATTTTTTTTTAAGAATGGTTAATTTTTTAGCAAAGAAGATTTAGTCTTTTTGGGACCAGCCCCAGTGAGCTCCATTTCAATCCATGTGCATGGTTGGGCTTCTAAACAAAAACGCTAGTGCTTTACTAACCCTCACCTTTAGCTGGGCATGGTGGCGCAGGCCTGCCATCCCAGCACTCAGGAGGCTGAGGCAGGAGGATTCATGTGAGTTTGAGGCCAGTCTGGGCTACATAGTGAGTTCAAGGCCAGCCTGTCTCAGAAAAAAAAAAAAAAGGTAGTATCTCGAAGTATAGAATCTTAGAATTTAAAAGACCTTAACCTCTCACTCACATTGAAACGGGTGCCACCCCGCCTCCATATATTTGCAGGTGTGCAATCGGGACAGCTCTGACTGCCGCAGAACTCTTTCTTTATCTCACTCAGAGCCCTACCCTCCCTGCAGGGGGTCAACAGCAACAGCACAGGACTTCAAGTCAGCAGACTTAGGTGACGAGTTACATAAATGCGCCTCCAGTCTTTCAAATACTGAAATTAGTTATCACCCCAAGTGCTCTTTAAAAATTTTTTAAATCAGATTTTTATTGATACAGTTTAGGTGTACACGATGATCACATTCACCAAAGAGAACTTGTACCTGTACATGATACAGCCTGTTTCCCCACCCTCCTACCCTCCCTTCAACTGCTCCCTTCCACATTTATAAAGCTTTGTTTCCACATTTTCCTTTTCTCTCTCTCCTTTTTTTACTTTTTCCTTCTTTCCTCTCCCCTCCCCATTTGAACACTTTGTTCCTGTTCACAACACCTGTTACACATTCTGGTCCTTCTTTATACTTTTGGGTTCTCACACCAGAGACACGGCTATATTTACACATGTGTGTGATTCATTTCACTTAGGAGTATGGTCTCAAGGTGCATCCATGTTCCTAGAAATGTCCGAGCTTATCCTTCTTCATAGGCAGAGTAGTACTCCGCTGCACAAAAAATATGTCTTTATCCCTTCACCAGTTGACGGGCACTTGGACTGTTTCCAAGGTTGGCTATTACGGACTGTGCTGCTATAAACATGGGGATGCCTATATTTCTGCAGTGTGATGCTTTTGATTCTTCTGGGCAGATACCAAAAAGGGAGAGCTGGGTCAAATGGAATTTCTAGTCCTAGTTTTTTTTTTTTTTTTTTTTTTTCACAAGATTTCACTATGCAGTTCAGTCTGGCCTTGGACTCACATCAATCTTCCTGCCTCAGCCTTCTGCGCGCTGGGATTACAGGCGTGCACCACGCCGCCTGGCGTAGTCCTAGTTTATTGAGCAATCTCCACAGTGATTTCCACAGTGGCTGAACCAATCTATACTCCCAACAACAGTGAGAAGGGTTCTTTTTCCCCACATCCCCACCAGCACTAAATTTGTGTTTTGAGAGGGTGTCTTGCCATGTTGCCTAGGCTGGCCTTGAACTTTTGATCTCCCTGCTTCAGCCCCCAAATTGGGATTACAGCTGTGGGCAGCTGAGCACGGCCGAAGGCACTCTTTCTCAAGAGGGAATGTCCATGGGCATTTCCTCTCTTGGTCTTGGTTTTTCTGTCCATGAGTAGCTTCTGATTACGAGGTGTGTAGAGCGTGGTACCCACATGGGAACAAAGTACTCCTGTGAAGCCTGGTGGTGCAAAGCAGGGAAGACCCCAAGCCTCTGCTCCACACACTACTTCTTTTCACGAGGTCCAGGGCGCTTCTAGTTCGTTTGGTAACTGTATAACTTAGTGGTTTGACTCAAGAAAGCTTCCCCATAAATCTGCTAAGAAACAAGTTTTGTATGTGTTACTTGCTAAGTAGTTACTGTATTACATTCCATCATTGAAGACTTTTCTTGTGTATGTGTGGGTGTACTCACATCGGATAGGGTCTCGCACTGTAGTTTAGCCTGGCCTCGAATTCACTACCTAGCCCAAGCTGGCCTTGAACTAGCGGCGATCCTCCTGCCTCAGCCTCCCGCATGCTGGTATTACAGGCACACAACACCACACTGAGCCACGACCTTGAAGTAATGCATTGGTCTATAAGTTGCCCTGAGTCGGTTGCAGTACTCCCTCCGGTGCAAGATATACGAAATTTGGGGATGTCCGTTCTCTAAAACTACCCTAAGAGTCATGAGGGCCACTGAGTCCTCTCAGTCTTTCACAGTCTGGACTACAGGTGAGGTACGGTCACCAGACTGAAGTCAAGAGTGAGGCCTGACGCCTCTGGCGTCGTTTGGTAACCAAGGAGACAACAGGCTCTCGCCCCCCGTAGAGGCTGTAAACTACAACTCCCATCGGCCGGCTGTATGTCCTGGACCGCCGCGGTCGGGGCTTGGTCTGCGGAGGGCTGCGGTGCTGGCGCAGCTACCCTTGGGTTGCAATTCGCGGCGCAGCTCCGGACTGCTCTGGAACTACAAGTCCCGTGAGCGCAAGCGGCGCGCACGCGCAGAGCCGCCGCGCGCGGTCCCTCGGCTCCTCAGCCCCTTCGGCCCCAGCCGGAACGCGGAGAGGGCGGGGAAGGAGCGGAGGCGGGCTCGGCGCTGCGTGGGCTGCTGCCGGTCCGGAGGGACGGCCCCGGCGGAGAGCGGCCGCGGCCCGGCGACAATGGACCCCGCCGAGGCGGTGTTGCAGGAGAAGGCGCTCAAGTTCATGGTGAGGGCCTGCGGGCCGGGGAGGCGGGCAGGAGCCGGGCCGGGCCCTGGGATCGCGAGCCCGCACCTGGCGGCCACGGCGGCTCGGGCCGGGCTCGGGTGCGGGCCGGCGGGCGGGGCGGCCGCTCCGCCATCTTGCGGCGCGGGCGGGGCGACGGGAGGCTCGCGGCGCGCGGGGACGGTTGCGGCGGCGGCGCGGAGGCCGGCGCGGCCTTGCCTGGGTCGCTGTCCGGGTGCGGCCTCGGCGGGCGGCCGTGGGAGGCCGTGGGCGGTGGGGCTCTCCGCCGCGGGGATAGGGTCGCGGCTTGGCGCTGTTGACAAACTCCGGAGGCGCCTTGGGCGGGCGGGGACGGGGCTCGGCAGGGCAGCCCGGGAGGGGCGGGCGGGACTGCGCGCCGGAGGCGGGGTCGGGCGGACCCTGCGGTGGCCTCTGCGCTCCGTGCGCGCTGCGAGCCTCCGTGGGGCATGGCGGGGGGCGCGGGTTCCGTGCCGGGGTCGGGATTAGTACGCGGAGACGAGACCGAGCCGCCGGGCTGAGAGGTGGTCTGCCGTGGAGGTGCGGGGAAGGAGGCCCTGCGGGTCAGGGTGTGCGGTCCCCGCAGAAACGGGGAGACGGGAGATTTAGGAGCTGGAGGGGCGCGTAGGGGGCAGGGGGGCGGCGGTTATGCGTCAGTTTTGGGTGGCCTTGTGGGGTGAATTTGGGATTGGAATTTGAGAGTATGTTTAAACTCCTTGAAGCCTGTTTTTAAACTTTGTATCATCCTTCTCTTTTGCTGTATTTCTTTCGGCAAATTTGTATAGTCTGTTATTTGATGCTTTTAATCTGATGCTTCTCATATACCCTAGATGTTAAAGCAGACCTCGGTTACAATTAAAGAGCTTAACAGGTGGCATTAGGGACATTGACATTATTTGCAGTCACGTTTTGCTGTTGCTTTGTCGGGGGAGGAGACTGAGATAGGATCTTGCTGTGTAGCCCAGGCTGGTCCCGAATTTGTGATAATAATCCTGCCTCAGCCTCCCCAGTGCTGATATTACAGGTGTGCACCATGGCCGGTAGGTCTTGCTTTTTCAGAAGTAGTTGTGACGTATTACTCCAGATCTTTTTATTAAGTAACACCAAATTGTGTCTGCCTAAAATATCATAATGGAATAAACATGCATAATAAATCAGTTGAACTTAGGCTTTAAGCTGTCCCAGTTATGAAAATATTTTTGTAAGAAGTGGTTTAATTTAAAACTTTTCTTTCTTTCTTTATTTATTTATTTGATTTTGTGACAAAAACCACGTAGTTTGTTTTTTCTTTTCCTTTTTTTTTTTTTTTTTTTTTGTACCTGGAATTGAACTCAGGACACTGTGCTTGCCACGCAGGTGCTCTGCCGCTGAGCTATATCCCTGCCCTCACCCTGTAGTTCCGATTGGTCTTGAACTCTGTAGCCCAGGGTGGCCTTGAACTCATGGCAATCCAACTGCCACATCCTTTTAAGTCCTGGGATTACAATAATGTTAACATTCTGTAATATTGAGAGAAGACCTCGAAAATTTTTTGATTTTAGAAGTGAAAGTTGCCTTTTCTCTGTAGCCAGCATCTAGATTTAAATTAGAAAAGTGATAGTTGCTAGCTGTGCATGGTGGGAGCATACCCGTAATCCTAGCACTTTCGAGGCTGAGGCAAGAGGATTGCTGGGAGCTCGAGGCCAGTCTAGGCTACACAGTTAAGGCTCTGCTTAAAAAGAAAACAACCAACCAACCCCAACAACAGCAACAAACCAAAGGCAGGAAAGTGGTAACTGCCTGTTTTTGATTTCCTATTTAAAGGACTGACTCTTAACCCTAACTCCAATACTTGTGTCAGATTTATGGAGTGTGGTTTACAGATCATAAAGAGACATTGTGAGATCACCTTCTTTACTCCCCATCAAGCCTCAGCTTCCAAACGACCTCAGCCCCTTGATGTTCACTTTGCACCAACCAGCTGTGGTTGCAAGGTGGCCTCCTGCCAGAGCTAAAGCGGACCTGGAGGTGCCTTGTAGTACTCTGTTGCTTTTGGGCACCACATGTTGTTAAATGTTGATTGAGTCAATTTCCATTGGTTGAAGCCAATTTTTTCTTTAATTTTAGTTACTTTCATTTTTAATCTTGCTTGCTCTGGTGGTTCCTGTTTGAGAAAAGGCCAGTTGGAAGAGGGTCACCAAGAATAACACCTTAATAAGACAAGCAGAGGACTCAGAGAGATTCGGTGTAGTCTGTCAGTTCTGTGACAGACCCGCTGTGAATCTCAGGAAGTCACAGCTTCCCGTTGGCCCCATTTGCCCTGCTGTAATGTGTTCATTTACAGTCAGCTTGGAGCTTGGAAGGTATTTCATTTGCGTTTGTATCTAGTAGTGCACAGTATATCTGGAAGTGCTTTTTAATCAGTTCAGTTTTTGTGTAGTATTTAGTTTTGTTCCGGCTTTAGCCTTTCCAATTGTGACTTGCTAATAACAGCTTTGATATAGATATTTTGGTCCATCCTTTTAAAAAAGTAAAATTTGGAATGCCAACATCAAATAGATGTTCTCATTAATGTACTCGTTATATTAATGTAGTGCTTTGATTAAGGCTTTTACAATAAAATCTTGTTAATAAAATTGCTAACTTGGAGTTGACCAAGCTGACCATGCTTCACACATGGTTTAGTTTTAAAGCTTATCCTTGTATACTTAAAAAGTACTTTAACCAGATTGTTTAACTTCTAAAAGTAAATAAGATGAAAGCAGTAGTTTATCTGAAATTAGAGTATGCTGATGTGTCTCGTTAGCTTTTTGCAGGTCCTTAATGATCTTTCCTAAAATACTTCCTCAGTCAACAAAAGTATAAATCTCAGTAAAAATAAACAGGAACTAACCTATGGAAAATATAGGCTTTATTTTACATATATTTCTTTCCACCACCCATATTTTTTTTAAAAGCTGAGTAAAAATTAATTTACTTTTAAAAATAAGCAGGATAAGTATGTATTTGTCCAACTAGTCACAGAGTCTAACGGGGGAACGCTTGAAACTTGGATGAAATAATTTTAGGACATATAAAGAGTTTGTTCTGCTTTTTTGTGGTGTTGAGGATCCAAAATGCAGGGCCTCCCGTGCTAAGCAGGTGCTCTACCGCTTTGGTGCACCCCACCTCTCACGCAGTTTTTAGGGTAATGGGTGAAGAATTGGTGAGTCAGTATAAAAGATAAATCTGGCTATGTAACAGACTACAATCTCAAAACTTCGTAGTTAAAAGAAAATACCACACCCAGTGTATTATTTAGCTCTAATTTGGTGGTTTTTCTGCTTTACTTGGTGCTGGCTGGGGTACCTGCATGGCTGGGATTAATTCAGTGAGTGCCTCCCTTCATATAGCTGACTCCCAGCTGAGAGTTTAGCTAGGACTTGTCTTAGTTACTGTTTTCGTGGCTGAGACACAATACCCAACACCCACAGTCCATAATTGGCTGGCTCCAAGGTAGGGTGGCACATGGCAGACAGGCATCAAATAGGAGAAATAATTAATGGTGGGCACGAGGTGGCAAAGCAACAAGGGGCAAGACAAACCTTTCTGACCATTATACTGTACCCAGGCTACTGTGATTAGGGTGATGCTGCACCAGTCAGTGGACCGATGAGTAATTGTCCAGTCTGAATCCCGGCACCCTTAGTCCTAGCATTGCACCATGAATCAGTCACATGCCCTAGATTTCGGCCCTCTGAAGAAGCTGCACCTAGGACTTCCTGTGGCTTTGGGAGACACCTAGTCACAAGCCGCAGTGGGCCTTCAGTTTTATGTATCAGCACATCTCCTGCTGCTTGGGTTTCCTACAAGCAGGTGGCTGGGTTCTAAGGAATATTATTCCAGGGCACAGAAAGTAGAAATTGGCAGTTCTCGTAAGTCCTAGATTGAAAAGTACAGAAATGTGTTGGTCAAATCTGGTAAAGGCCAATCCAAAGTCAGGGGGATGAGTATATGTGTGGGAAATAATCTGTATCTGTCCATGAGAAGAGTGGCAAGCAACAGAGAGGAGGGCGTAGTGGGAGGCTGTGTTCTGAGTCTGTACCATACAGATACCCAAAATTCTATTGGATATTCAGGCCAAACATATGGATGAGATCAGCTGAGTTTACGGATAATGACACTAGGAATTCTTGAGGGGCATTTCTTTGAGATTAATATCTCAAGCAACTAATGTGATCTGCGTGACTTGCCAGGTTTGTCACAGTGGACACAAACTGGGTAAATTAATATGATTTAGAAACTTTTTATTTATTCAAGAAACATAGGTATTGAAAAACAAGTTATACTTTAAATAACTTTCAAAGTTTCTTTCTGGCTGCTTTTCTGTAGGTATTAGGACATAAAATTATGTAGTTCTTTGTGATAATTTTGTAGATTTGTGTTTGTAAAAGATGTTTATAGTAGGTGGTTTTGTGTGTGTGTGTTCATGGTTTGCTATGTTGCCCTCCAATTTTTGGGCTCAAACAATCCTGCTTCAGCTTCTCAAGTAGCTGGGACTTCAGGTACCTACCAACATGCCCAGCTCAGAATAAATTATTACAAGGGAATAAATATCAAGGAAAATTTTACTTTGAATAGTTGTCAGGAATTTTTTATTGCTAAATTAGGGAATGAACTTTAAAAAGACAGTATTTGTTCTCATTTGTTTGTATGTAGTTTAAATCCTGAAAGAAAACACATAAGAATTTATGTTAAAAGGAAGAGGATGTGTGTAACATTTCAATCAACTATAGGTAAAATTATTTTATGATAAGTGGCATTTTAATAAAAAATGAGTATGAAGAAGGGAAAAAAGTCTGCTTTTTTTTTTTTTTTTTTGGTCTTTTTGAGAGAGGGTCTTGCTGTGCAGTTCAGGCTGGCCTTGAGCTCACTTTGTAGCACAGGTTGGTCTCAAAACGATCCTCCTGCCTCAGCCTCCCGAGTGCTGGGATTACAGGTATGTGCCACCATGCCGGGCCAATAGATAGCTTTTTTTTTTGTCTTTTTGAGACAGGGTCTCAACTGTGCAGTTCAGGCTGGACTTGAACTCACTTTGTAGCCCAGATTGGCCTGGAACCTGTGGCAGTCGTCCTGCCTCAGCCTCCCAAGTACTGGGGTTACACGCATGCACCACCACACTGGGCTCCTTTGCCATATTAAAATACTTTAGAAGCCAGGTGTGGTAGCACATGCCTGTAATCCCAGCACTTGGGAGGCTGAGACAGCAGGATCCCTGTAAATTTGAGGCCAACCTGGGCCATATAAGTGAATTCAAGGCCAGCCTGCATTACATGGCAACACCCTGTTTCAAAAAACAAACGAAAAAGCCCCCCAAAACCAAACTTTTAGAATCTCATCTACTTCCTAGCTCTACTTTAATATAGCACAGAAGTACTTTCTGTATGTGTGTGGTGAGACACAGTGAATGCTGAAACAGGAGGCGTTACCCCAGATTTCTCAGCTTCACTGGGTGAGGTAGAGCGCATTTGTAATCCCAGTGCTTGGAGGAGATGGCAGGACCATGAGTTTGAGAATCGCCTGGGCTGTGTGTGGAGTTCAGGCCACCAGTACTACACAGTAAGACCCTGTCTCAAAAAAAAAAAAAAAAAAGTTAACAGTTTAGTTAATACAAAGAAAGTAAAGCTCTTCGGTTTAATTCCTAGCACCAAATAGGTAACTTTCTCTTTGCTTAATTAATCTGAACTTCCTAAAATTGACAAAGCAGGAGCAAGCAGTCTCTATGAGGAAGGTCCACAGCAATGTAAATTTTGAGTAGTATTCCTCAGTGTCCACCTGTACTTGGGGATCTCTGTCTTATTAGAACAGCCTGGGGGAGGGGGACAAGTGTAGTGGTGCAGGCCTGAAATCCCAGCCCTGGAGGCTGAGGCAGGAGGGGGCCTGCAAGTTGGGGGCCAGTCTAGGACTACAAAGTGAGTTCAAGGCCAGCCTGAACTACATAGACCCTGTCTCAAAACGACAAAAACAAAGACAGCCTGAGGCGTATTTCCTTTGGTTCCAAAGCCTGGTTGACATTTTACCTGGGACTCCAATAAAAAGAGATTAGTGTTGAGCCACAAATACATACAGTACCTTTGTTCCCTGAGATGCTACCATTCTTTCTGGGTTGCCTTAATATGTGGCCAAGTTGGGACAGGCAAGCAGGACAGCAAAAGTCTCACGGTTTGGAGAGAGAGGTGCCCAGCCTAGATGACCCTTTTAAGTTGGACTCTCCTTGTGGAGAGTCTTCCCTGGCCATGGGTGCTGCACAGCTTTGTTTGATGCTGTGTAGTTACAGTGTAACAGCAGAATTGCAAGAAGTTTCTTCATTAGTATAATCAGGTATGAATAGCTAACAACTATTTATGTAGCTTTTCCTTGGTACTACTGATTGAACCTAGGGCCTTCATAGTGAGTTATATTCCCAGCACTTTAAAAATTTTTTTTGTGAAAAGGTTCTGTTAAATTGCCCAGGTCAGGGATGTAGCTCAGTGGTATAGCACCTGTCTGGCAAGTCCAGGGGTCCTGAGTTTGATTTTGAGGCCAAAAAAAAAAAAAAAACTGTTGCCCAAGCTTGGCTTGAACTTACAATCCTCTTGCCTGAGACTCCATGAGTGCTGGTATTACAGGTGTGCACTATCACGCCCAGCTTATTATTTTCTTTCATGGTGCTGGGGATTGAACCCTGGGTCTAATGCTTGCTCTACCACTGAACTAACCTCAAGTCCCTATTTTATTTAGTATTTACTATGTGCTGTTGTAAAAACTGTTCTGAGATTTTACATACATTATTTTATTTAATTCTCTGAAAAATCCTGTGAGATAGATTCAATACTATTATTTTCCTTATTTTTCATATAGGGAAACTGACTCCAGAGAGGTTAAATAGGTTGATCAAAGTTGTTATGCTAGCAGGGAGCCTGAGACCAGCCCGAGGCCCTCTGATTTGAGATCCTCATAGTACTGTATACGCCTTTGAGAAACAGGTAAACAGTTGTCTGTGTTGGTATATTTCCTTGTGGTCAGATGATGGCCAGGGTAGAAGAGTTGCTGTCCAGATGTACATTTAGATTTTCATATCTTACTAAGTACGGGTAAAATACAATGACTTTATGGTGTTACAATGTCAGTGTATCAGTTAACTATTAATATTTAATAATGAGCTACAAAATAGCTTCAGCGTACAGTGATAGACATTCTCATGAATTTGTGAGCATTCTCGGTACAGTAAGTCTCTGACTGATGAACATTTGAGTTGCAGACTTTGAGAATGGACCTTGCATTTTTTTTAATGCTTTACATTGTATATTTCTGTGAAAGGTATATGAAACTCACTCTGTTAGACTTAATGAATGGATCTGATTTATGAACATTCTCCAGGAAGAAAACTTGTTCATCAGACAGGGAGACTTACTATATTGGATAATCTAGATGGGCTTAATTGGGTGATTTGGGACTGTTGTACATATTATTCTGGGACTCAGATTCAAGAGGCAGTGACTTCTCAGGGAAAACTCTTCTCTTGGTTACAGCAAAGGCGCAAGAGAGGAAGCCCAGTTCAGTCACTGATGGCGTCACATCTGCTAATAGTCCATCTAGGAAACGTAAGTTACATGGTGAATCCCTAAGTCAAATGGGAGAGGGAATAATTTGCATAATAATGTACCACAGCAAGAATGATCCAGTGCAAAATTGATTTTTAGATTTGTTTTTTCTTTTTTGGATACCAGGAATGGAACTCAGGACCGCATGCTTGCCAGGCAGGCGCTGCTGCGTCACTGAGCTAAATCCCTGGCCCCTAGAAGATCTGAAAGATGCTTACTGACAGTTACGCTTTCAGCTCTCCATTGTTCCTACTGTCCTGACTGGTACTTTCTCATGTTGATTACTGAGAAGTACTTGTTGGTTGGATATGCTCAGCCTCACAATTTCATATAGGTGACATCTTTGTATCATGTTTTTTTTTTTTTTTTTTTGCGGTACTGGGGATCGAACTCAGGACCCTGCGCTTGCTAAGCAAGCGCTTATTCCACTGAGCTATCCCCAGCCCCATCTCTGTATCATGTTATGTGGAAAAAAGTACAAAGAAAATTGAGAATCTTCACTTTGTGCCTCAGCGATGGCTTGAGTTCAGCATTGTCAGAGTGCTATTCTTTGATTCTTTGAGGACTAAGATTGATGTCATTTCAATGACTTTGAGACAAATTCACTGTAACAGTTTGCATCAAAGTGATAGGTTTGGAGATTTCTTGCACCAAAATTTAAGGTTACAAACATCTGGGGGGTTTTGTTTGTTTTTGAGATTAAGTCTTACCATGTTGCTCAATCTGGCCTCAGCTCTTTTCTTATTTTTAAACTTTTGAGACAGAGTCTCACTTATGTAGCTCCAGGCTGGCCTCGCACTTGCAGTGATCTTCCTGCATCAGCCTCCCAAGTGCTGGGATTACAGGCATGAGCCACCATGGCAGTTCATTTTTGTTTTTTTGAGACAGGGTCTTGCCCTCAAACTCTTTATGTAACCCAGCCTGGCCCTGAAGTTATGATCCTCCTGCCTTAACCTCCTGGGTGTTTGGATTATAGATCTGTACACCACACCTGGCTCTGTGCTGGGGGAACATTCAGTCTTCACTGAAAAGTTGAAATCCAGGAAGTGCATGGATAAATACAAGTCCGTTTTTCAGAGTATGGGTGTATAAATCTTTGCACTCAGCAAGTACAGTGGTGCCCCAGTTAACAAATTTAATTTGTTAAGTGATTTTGGAAAAGATGGCCATGTTTGTGTTTATGTGGGAACAGTGCCTGGGATCACATTTGTCAGTTAATGTAGAGTTTGCAAACAAAAACAAAACTTTGCCAAATGCTTCTGTTTTGTTTTGAGACACAGTCTTGCCCTGTAGTGCAGATTGACCTTGAACTTACCTGGATCCTCTTACCTGAGCTTCCCAAATGCAGGGACATCAAGTGTGCACCATCATGCCTATCTTAAATGCTTCTGTTTGTGAACCAAATTGTATGCAGACAAAAGCATTCATGACCTGGCACCACTGTATACTAAACTATTAAGTACTTATTTGTAAAATTGTTGGATTATGGGCTGGGAATATAGCTCAGAGGCATAAGCACAAGGTCCTGAGTTTGATGCCCAGTACCAAAAAAAGTTGCCAAACAAAAAAATTGTTGGATTATGAGTGACATTCCAAAATATTCTAGTAAACACAAAAAATTTCTTGTGATTTTTCATTTAATTCTGCCCTTCTATTTTGAGGGAGGGTCTTGCTTAAATTGCTCGAGTTTGCCTTGAACTTGGGGATCCTCCTGCATAGCCAAGATTACAGGTGTACACCACCATGTCCAGCTCTTTTTAAAAATTCTTTAACGTTTTCCAGATTCTTTTTATGATGAATATTTAATCAATAGAAATTAAATTTAGTGTACTGGTTATATTTGTGGAACAAACACTAGAAGTGAAAATCTGCACTTGACCACTGATTATAGTGTGGCAACTGCCCTGGCCAGTGGGCAGGTATCGGCTACATGAACAGATTCCTCACTCTGACATCTGGTTTCCTAAACTGGAAAATTGAGGGTTATTAGTCTGGTATTATTATTATTATTATTATTATTATTATTATTAATTATTATGTTTTTTTTTTAGACAGGGTCTTGTTAGGCAGTTCAGGCTGGCCTTGAACACACTATGTAACCCAAGCTGGCATGGAACTCAAGGCAATCTTCCTACCTCAGCCTCCAGAGTGCTGGGATTACAGGCCACGCTCCACCACACCTGGCAGACTTTACCTCTTTAAAAAGGGTCTCTTGGCTTTTTTTCGCCCCTTAGTTCATTTTAAATTATAAATTGTTAATTATAAATAAGGTGTTAATTGCTACTTTTCACTATATATAAAACAAGTGTAAGTCTATCAAGAGTTCTCATAGGAAATTTAAAACTATAATGTGATACTAAATTGTAGTGGATCATGCATTTTCCTAATGTGTAATACTTAGCAATAAGGTCTAGAAAAAAAAATCAGTTGCTTGATAAACTGAAACTGGGATCTTGACAGTTGGCATGTAATGTAATTTGATTTTAAAAAATGTGATCGTAAATGGAGTGCAAACATTGTGTTAATGGGAGTCAGGGGCATGAGTCTTCTCTAGACTTCGGAATCTAATGATAGGTAGGCTTTTATAAATACCTCTTAGGGCACTCTTGGGTAAGTGCTAAAATAGAGGCACAAAGTGCTGCAGAAGGAAGAGAGGGAAGTTATGGTTTTTTTGTTTTTGTTTTCTTGAGACAGGGCCTTGCTGTGTAGTTCAGACTACACCTGAACATAGTACAATAATACCACTCACCTTGAACTCACTAGTCCAGGCAGGCCTGGGGCTCTACGATCTTCCTGCTTCAGCCTCCTGAATGGGGAAATTAGTTTTAATGGGAGAGATCTTTGGAAGCTTTGCAAAAGAAAGCTTTGCTTTAGATCTTGAATAATAGATTTTGACAGACTTGTGTCAAAAGTGGGCATTTTAAGAAGAGGGAATGGTTTGGGTAAAGGCCGGAGGATCGGAGATTGGCAGGCTCAGGGTGAGTGATCCAGTGAGTAGACAGGAATGACTTGGACATAAAGTATGTAGCAGATAAGAAGATGCATTGAGGGCTCGGGGAGTGCAGGCTGAATACAAGTTTGATTAGATCTGTACCTGAGTATACTGATGTATTTTGTGTATGTATGTGTCTGTGTAAACTTTTTATTGAAGTAAAATATAATACACAGACCAGGTGCACATAAGAATATAGCTGAGTTTGTATCCAGTGGATGCATCTATGTAATGATCACCCAGGTTAGAAATAAAATATTAGGAGCACTCTAAAAGTGTCCTTCATGCCCCCCAAGATGGACTCCACCATCTTGACCTCTACTACCTGTAGATTAGTTTAGTTTAACTTTTATTGGTATTTAACCTCATAAATAAGATCATTCTATTATGTCTCTTTAGTTTCAGGCTTTTTTTTTTGGCTTCACATTGTAAGTAGAGTCAGGTTTTGGTTGGAGGTGCAGTATACTCATACTTAGGGTATTCCTTTTATTTTTGGGTACTAGGAATCAAACTGAGGACCTTGCACTTGCCAGGCAGGCACTTGTGCTGCTGAGCTACATCCCAGTCTTGTTCTAAACTGTTTGGTACTGGGGAGTGAGGCTGGAGCCTCACACTTGCCCTTTACCGTGCTATGCCGCCAGCCCCGGTCACTCTGTTTTTGATGGACCTTTGAGTTATTTCTGGATGTTGGCTACTGTGTCTGTTCTGAGTAAGGTACATGTTTTTTCTTGAACATATGTGCATGTTACCGTTAAGTTTATACTGTGGTATCTAGGAGTGGAATTGCTGCCTCATAGCTACCATTTGAGAATGCTCAGCTTGGTGGATACTATGAAACTTCCATTTTCTTTAGCAGCGGGAGTCCCAATTGCCCACTCAATTGGTACTGTCTTTTTTCATGGTAGCTGCTGTAGTGGGTGAGTGGCACTATTGTACTATTTTGCATTTTCTTCATGACTACTGTACCCTAGCACCTTCAGATCATTGGCTGTTTAGTCATTGTGGTCAAAGTGTGGGCCAATGTTTTAATTTATTTGCCTTTTTCTTACGGATTTGTTCTGTTTATTTCTGAAAATGCAGATCCTTTGTCAGATACGTGATATTTTTGCAGGAACACGTTTTGTTTTCAAATTTTCATTTAACAGGTTAATAAAATACTGCAAAAGATTGTATACTACCTACCCAGATTTACAGGGCTAACAAGTTTTTTTGCTATATGCCAATATATTTTTAAAAAATGATTACTTGATCATTTCCCAGCACCCCCCCAAAAAAAGAAAAGATTTGTTGGTACATACTTGCCCTCCCAGCACTCAGGGAGGGAGGCTGAAGCAGGAGGGTTGCACTTCAAACCCAGCCTCGGCACTTCAGTGACTTAGCAAGACCCTTTCTCAAAATTCAAACGTAAGAAGGATTTGGGAAGTAGCTCAATGTGAAGGCTTTGGATTTAGGACCTGTTGTGCACCCCCAAACTCCCAAAAAAGGAAGAAGAGAAAAGAATGATCACCATCAATCCAAAAAGAAAGAGGACTTTAGTGACGGAAAACACTTTTTGATTATGTGGACTAAGGTGTCTGCCTCAGCCCCCAAACCTGCACAGGTCAGCTGACTGAGCGGGTCCATTCAGTCACATGTGCCCCTCAGCGTGTACGGGGGTAGTGGAGGTCCACATGTGCTACCAGCCACGTGTGCAAATCCAGCCTGTAGTTGCTGGCTTCAGAAAAAGCGGGAGAGCACGGAGCTGAGGAGAGTGAGCAGCAGCTCTGGGCTGGAGTTGAATGCAGCTGCTGACTGTGATTTAGATCAGCGAGGCCCACTTTAGACTTCTGATGGACCAAACGGTAAACAAAACGGTGTCACTGAGTAGTGGTGTCTTGTTTAGCAGCCGCAGAGAACTAACGTCTGTGCCAGTGAAGGTCGCTGCTACGTTCATTGCTGTGTGCCTGTTACTGGGCGGCTTGGGATGAAAGTGTGCCCGGGAGTGTGTGCGTTCACCAGCCTTACTTATTTATTTTTGAGACAGGGTCTTTGTATACTTCAGGGTGGCCTTGGACTCGCTGTGTAGCCCAGGCTGGCCTCCAACTTGTGGCAATCCTCTTGCCCCACCCTCCTGAGTGCTGGGATTACAGGCTCTGTCCCACCATGCCTAGTGACACATGGTTTTTATTTTTGTTATAATTTTATTTAAGGTTATCTATTAATTTCTTTTATAATTAGTTTTTTCCTCTTTGTAATTATACACAGTTGATGGGATTAATATGTTTTGAAACCATGTAACTGTCCTATTCGAGAGATTTTCAATCTTACAACAGGTTTTTATTTATTTGATAGGTTATAATCTTAATACTATCATTACTTTGATGTTAAAATCATTCCCATATTAGGCCAATGGAAATGCTTTCAAACTGCTTCCTGTTTTTTTGTTTGTTTGTTTTCAGTGTGTTCCTGTCAGTCCTTCATTGATGCTAGGCTTGGTGGTGCGTGCCTGTAATCCTACCACTTGGGAGGCTAAGGCAGGAGGATCATTGTGAGTTCAAGGCCAGCCCTGAACTGCAGAGTGAGACCCCATCTCAAAAAAATGAAAAAAAAAAAAAAGAAACTTCCAAAAACCTACAAAGTCTCCCCCCAAAGCAACAAAAACCCTCATCCTTCACTGAGCATTTTCTTCTTCTTCTTTGTTCTTCTTCTCCTTCTCCTCCTCCTTCTTTCTTCATCCCCCCCCTTTTTTTTCTGAGACAGAATCTCACCATGGAATTCAGGCTGGCCTTGAACTCACTTTTAGCCCAGGCTGGCCTTGAACTCCCAGCAATTCTCCTGCCTCAGCCTCCTGAGTGCTGGGGGATTATAGGCACGTGCCACCATGCCTGACAAGCACTGTCTTTTCTGGAAGGTATTCCAGGTTCGTCTTACCTTTTTTTGCTCTGTCCTTAAAGTCAGTGATTTCTCCCAGGATCCCTGTTTTCTTGTAGTAGAAAATGACTTGGAGAAGTCCACATCTGGGTGTTAGGTGTGCTTGCTCCCGTGGAGGTGTTGGACTAGACATTCTAAGTCCTCTCACTAGACAGAGATAGGGAATATCTGTATGTGCAAGCATGCATTTAAATACACACAGATTTACTTTGCTGCCAAATTTTCTCTACATAATCTATCTATGTGTCTGTCTGTCTGTCTGCCTGTCTATCGTATCTATCTATCTTTTTGAGACAGAGTCTCACTATGCAATTCAGGTTGGCCTTGAGATCACTTTGTAGCCCAAGTTGATCTCAAACTCTCAACGATCTTCCTGCCTCAGCCTCCCAAGTGCTGGGATTACAAGTGTGTACCACCATGCCCAGCTTATCTCTACATATTCAAACTCATGGTTAACGCTGAAATCTCCTGTACCATTAGATGAAATGGTATGGGATTCAAGAGTGATCTCCATCTTCTGATAGTGAATAGCTTTGCTCTGATTATCTTTAGAGTACTGTGTTTTCTTAGCTGTTTGGATCTCCTGTGTATGTGACACTCCCTCCTGTGACTGGTGTTTCTCCCTCTGCCTTTCTCAAGCGTCTGACCCCGTCAGATTGCTGTCCTGTCCCCTTCCCTGCACCAGGATGCACGGGGCTGCCTGCTGCTGTACTCTGCATGGCACCTTCACTTTGGCATGATGCTGATAGCGTATGCCGGTGCTTGCTGATTGCGCCACCTTGTCTCCTGCAACATCTTTTTTGCTTGGCCCTGAATAAACCAAATAAAAAAATTTTTTTTTTGTTAAAATGTAGTTTGGCATTTTAATTTTTTCTTTATGGTTAGCATTTTTTCTGTTTAAGAATTCTTTTGCTTATGCGAGGATAATTACACACACACCTATGTAGTGTATGTACTAAGAATTTTCTTAGCTCAGCATGGTGGCACACACTCTTGTAATCTCAGCACTTTGGGAGGCTGAAGCAGGGTGATTGCTGTGAGGTTGAGGCCAGCCTGGACTACAGAGTGAGTGCAAGGCCAGCCTGAACTGCATAATGAGACCCTGTCTCAAAAAAACAAAACTAACGCAGAAAACTGAAAACACAGACCAAAATGACACAAATAAAACAAACAAAAATGAAGATAAAAAGGACTGTGGATGTACCCTAGTGCCACACCACACAATTTTTTTCTTATAGTAAAAATAATGCAACATAAATTTTGCTATTTTAATTTTTTTTTTTTTTTTTTTGAGACAGGTTCTCAATATGTAGTCCATGCTGGCCTGAAACCTATGGCACTTCTTCTGCCTCAGCTTCCCAAGTGCTAGGATTATAGGCGTCTTCCACCACATCTGGCTCTGTATTTTATTTATTGATTTTTGGTGCTGGGGATTAACCCTAGGAATTTGTGCATGTTGAACACATATGCTGTACCACTGAACCACACTCTCTCCCTTATTCTGTGTTTTAGTTATCATTTATCTTTCAGTGGAGACTTGGGTTGTTTTAATAAGGCAAAAATAAGTGAGAGGCACTCATGGTCATTGTGATTGAGATCATGTTCTTGATAATCATAGATCATGATAAAAGTGATAGCTTAGATCTGTGGTATGATTTCTTTTTCTTTTGAGACAAAATCTCCATATGCAGTGCAGGATGGCCTTGAACTGTTGGCTAGCCCCCTTCCAGCCTCCCAGGGCTGGTGTATACACGTGCTACCTCACCCAGCTGCCATTTGAATCATTTGCTTATTCAGGAAATCATCTAAGAGGCAAGGAAGGCTTTCCCTTGATAGTACATCTGCTTGGCCACTTCTACCTTGTCTTCCTCTGTGAAAATCATCCTAAGCAGCGTTTTGTATTATAAGAAGCAACTAAATGATTAGTAATTAAATGTTGAGTGTATTTTAGTTGATTTTTAGCTTGAGGTTACATCTGTTTAATGAATGCATATGGAAGATTTAGGCTTTTTACATTTTGAATGCATGCTTGCTGATCATTGGTGTTTATTCCTGTTTTAGGAAGTTGGACCATGATTTCTTTTTTTGATGATTGAGCGCTTACTGTTAGGGGACCTTGGTTTTGACGTGGTGTTGGCCGTCTCAGTGCTCTTG
>PVLD010025503.1:0-23633 GCA_004027595.1 Dinomys branickii
ATAATTTCAATTCTTTTGCATTTAGATGGATATGCTCTATGGGCTAGAATGTGGTCTATTTTGGAGAAAGACCCATGTGCAGCTGAGAAAAATGTGTATTCTGATGTTGTGGGGTGGAACACTCTGTATACATGTACAAAGTCCATTTGTTCACACTTTTGGTTCAGGTCTGTTATTTCTTTGCTGAGTTTCTGTCCAGTTGACCTGTCTCTTTGCATCAGAAGGGTGTTTAGGTCCCCCATTAAAATAGTGTTATTAGTTAGTTGATTTTTCACTTTTGTTAAGACTTGAGTTGTAAAGTTTGGTGCTCCATTATTTGGTGCATAAATGTTTAGGATTGTTATCTCTTCCTCTTGCTGCTTTCCCCTAACTAGTATGTAATGGCCTTCTTTGTCTCTTTTGATTATTTTTAGTTTGAAGTTTACGTTGTCTGCAAACATAATAGCTACCCCTGCTTTTTTCTGGGGACCTGTTGCATGGAGAATTCTTTTCCATCCTTTAACTTTCAGCCTGTGGATTTCCTTTTGAGTAAAATGTGTTTCCTGTAGACAGCATATCGTTGGATTGTGTTCCTTAATCCATTCTGCCAATCTTTTCCTTTTTACTGGTGAATTGAGGCCATTTACATTAATGGTTATTATGGTTATATGTTGGCTTATTGTAGTCATGTTATTTACTTGTTGTTGTTTTCCTTCTTTTGCTGTCTCTTTACTTACTTGTTCTATTTGGGGGTTATTTCTATCGTTGTTCTTGGGATTGTGGTCACTTTTTTCTCTGTCTAGAATATCTTTTAGTGCTTTTTGCAATGCTCCTTTGGCACTCATGAAGTTCTTCAGTTGTTCTTTGTCATGGAAATATTTTATTTCTCCATTGAATTTGATGGATAGTTTTGCAGGATACATCAGTCTGTGTTGGAAGTTGTTTTGTCTCAGAATCTAATATCTCACTCCAAGTGCTTCTTGATTTCATGGTTTCTTTTGAGAAGTCTGATGGGCTTTCCTTTATAGGTGATCTGTTTCTTTTCTCTAGCACCTTTTAATATTGTGTTCTTTTGCTAGATGTCTGGGATCTTGACTATTATATGTCTGTGTGTCGTTTGTTCGGGTTATGGCTCGTTGGGGATCTATATGCCTCGATTAACTGTGCTTCAGCATCTTTTACCTTGTTTGGGAAATTTTCTGCTATTATTTCAGCAAATATTCTTTTTATATCATTTGTGTTGTCTCCTGCTGTTTTACTGACTCCTATTACTCAAATATTATTTCGTTTTGCCTCACCTTGCAGCTGTTGGATTGATTTTTCTTGAGTCTTTGATGATTTTTATGAGATCCTTCCTTTCACGCTCATAAGCTGCCGTGCTGTCTTCAAGGTCTGAAATTCTATCTTCGGTTTCATTTAAACGGCTTTGCAAGCTTTCAATGGAAGTTTTCAATTCCTGGTAATCTCTTTGGACCTGTTTCATTCTTGGTAATTCATTCCTAAATTGCTCTTGTAACGTTTCCATTTGTTTCCTATTTTCTTGTACTCTTTTATCTATTTCTTCTGTATGTGTATGGAACACTTCTTCCATTATAGTTTTCAGTTCATTTTTTGTCTGAGAGATTATTGCAGGTATGTGGCTTATTTCTGCTTTAAGCTCTTCTATGGCCTGATGGAGTTGTTTCTTTATTTCCAATGCATTTGTTTCAGAACTTGCAGGTATGTGGCTTCCTGGTTCCCCTATATCCTCGCATCCAGGACTTGTTTTGGGTGGGGTTGAGTTCTGAGACTGCGTTTTGTTCTTCTGTCTTCCCATTTTTGAGTATCAGATTCAAAATATTGAGCTATAAATTACCCAGGCAGTTTACCAGCAAAGGTCTGTTGGAAAGGCTGCTCCAGTGACTCCTTCTCTTTGGGAGAATGTCCCTTAAGCTTTCTGCTGAGGGTTTTGCTCAACAGGCTGCTCCTATGCTGCTTTGTGGACCGAGCTACTCCCTACCCAGAGACCTGGCTGGTGCGCATAAACAGCTCACTGCCCCAGGGAGCAAATAGGCAGGGTGTCGCTCAGGTGTTCCTCCCTTGGGTGGAGCTCCTCCCCCACTCAAAAATCCGGTCGGGGCGCCCAGCCAGCTTTTCTGTCCCAGTGTCCGTGCAGTCAGTAGTGCTGCTCGGATGTCCCTCTCTGGGTGGAGCTTCTCCCCAACTCAAAAATCCAGTCAGGGCGCCCAATCAACTCACCTGTCCCTGGGATCGTGCAGGCAGGAATGCTGCTCAGGTGTATCTCCCTGGGTCGAGCTTCTTCCTGACTCAGAAATCATGCTGCTGTGCACACTCAGCTCACCCGTTCCGGAATCTGTGCTGGCAGGAGGTCCCCAAAGTGCTAATAATTCGTGCCTCTCCCACGATACACCACTCCCCAGCACTTCTCTGCCTTCTTGGCGTTCTCGCAGGAGCCGCCGACCGCAGCCGCTGCAGTGCCCACTCTCCAGCCGAGGATGGCGCCGGCTGCGGGGGCAGGGATCTGAGCAGGACCCTGGTCCGCAGCCCGGATTAGCGCAGTCTGCCCGAGGAGCGTGGTCTCCGAGTCCACCCCACTCCGCCACCGCCAAAAAGCCAATTTCTGGCCACATCCACCTGTGAGCCGCTCGCTGTCAGGAGGTGGGAGTGTCCATCCCACCGCGAGCGCCCTCGGGGGTACGCGAACTTGGCCGAGCTGCCACCCGCAAGCCCCGCCAAGCTCCTCGGGCGCCCAGCTCTCAGGGTCCGCCCACTCCTCTCCGTAGCAAATCGAGCCAACCCGTTAACGCTCAGGCAGCGCAGAGCAACACGTTCAGTTGGAATTTCCCAGCCGCGGACGCAGCACCCATGCATGAGAGATCTGTCTCTGGGAGGATTTCCCTCTGCCGCTCACCTGGTCACCATCTTCCCAGAATTGTCTCTATTAAGGATTTTGAAAGTAAGTATTGATGATCTTCTGAACTGTCACAGGATCTGTAATGATTTAATTCCTCATTGCATGAGTTTGAGTGTTTTTGTTCTTTTTTTTTTTTGATAAGATTGGCTAAGGGCTTATCATTTTTTTAATCTTTTAAAGAACAAACTATTCAATTTATTAATTCTTTTTGTTGTTTTCTTTGTCTTCACTGTGTTAATTTCTGCTCTGATCTTTATAATTTCCTCCCTTGTATGAACTTTGGGTTTGTCTTGCTCTTCTTTTTCTGGCACCTTGAGGTATAACATTAGGTTGTTTATTTGTGTTCATTCTGTTTTCTTGATAGGAGAAATCACTGCTATAAATTTCCCTATCACGACTGCTTTCATTGTGTCCCATAAGTTCCGGTATGTTGTATCTGCATTCTTGCTTAGTTAAAGATTTTAATTTCTCCTTTTATTTCATTTGTGCTCCATTGGTTTTTTAAGAAGTTATTATTTAATTTCCATGTGTTTGTGGAGTTTTTGCAGTTTCTTTTTCCATTAATTTCCAATTTTATTGCACTATGGTCAGGTAATATGTGTTGGATAATTTCAATTCCTTTGCATTTACTTGAGCATGTTTTGTGGGCTAGTATATGGTCTATTTTAGAAAATGTTCAATGTGAAGCCAAGAAAAATGTGTATGCTGATGATGTTGGGTGGAACACTCTGAAAACATCAGCTAGGTCCATTTGTTCACAGATTTGGCTCAGTTTTGGTATTTCTTTGTAGACTTTCTGTCTTAGGGATATAGCTCAGTGGCACAGCACCTTCTTGGTAAGCGTAAGGTCATGAGTTTGATTCCCAGTACCAAAAGACATTTTCTCTAGTTGATCTATCTCTTTGTCACAATGGGATATTGGAGTTTCCTGACTCAAAAATTATTGCTTATTGGATTTTTCATGTCTATTAATAATTGTCTTACATAGTTGGGCGCTCCTGTATTTGATGCATATATGTTTATGCCTGTTATCTCTTCCTCTGAAGTTTTCCCCTAACAAGTATGTAGTCACCTTTTTTATCCTTTTGATCATTCTTGATTTGAAGTTCACATTGTCTGCAAATAGAATAGCTACCATGCTTTTTGCTGGATTTCTGTTACATGGAAGATTGTTCTCCATCCTTTGATTTTCAGTCAATGAATTTTTTTTTACATTTACTGTGTTGCTTGTATATAGCATATTGTTGGATTTTGTTTCTTGATCTATTCTGCCAGTCCATTTCTTTTAATTCGTGAATTGAGCCCATTTACATTGATGGTTATAACTGATATGTATTGGCTTATCTTTGTCATGGTATTTTCCTGCTATTGGATCCCTGCTTTTCCCCTCCATTTAATTACTTACCCTGCCTGGTGGTTTCTTTCTATTGTTGTTTTTGGAATTGCAGTCATTTTGATGTCTTTCTAGAATATCTTTGTATGGTTGGTTTGGCGGTTATGAATTCCTTCAGTTGTTCTTTGTCCTGGAAATATCTTATTTCTCCATTAATTTTGAAAGATAATTTTGCAGTGTACATCAATCTTGGTTAGAAGTTATTTTCTTTCAGATCTGGAAATATTTCACTCCAAGCTTTTATTGACTTAAGGGCTTATGCTAAGAAATCTGCCATGATTCTATTGGGCTTTTGTTATGGTTTGGAGTTTTTGCCAAGGAGAACAATATAATGCAGGACATATATTTTATAAGATTATTTATAATAGTCACCCAAAGAATCATATACAATAGAGTGCAGGAAATCTGTCCACACACTAAAGACCAAAGAATCCAGCTGAGGGTCTGGATCCCACAACAATGTCTGGCATGAATTCATCTGAAGACTTAGAGCCCATAACAATACCTCCCATGAGTCCGACTGAAGGCCTGGAGCCCGTGACAATGTCTAATGCAGGCCTGTTTCATAGATCTGCACTGGGAAGGCCCAAAGTTAAGTGGTGGAAGCTAAAAGGTCTGTGCCAGCACGATGAAGGACCTGTGCTAGCAGGCTGAGGGATCTACACTGGAGCCAGAAAGCAGTGCTCAAAATAAGAACCAGAGCTCCCCCAAAAAGTACCACAACCACCATTAGCAACAGTAAGGTTCCAATCTCTGATGATCAGGACAGCCGAGTTCTCATCAGGAAAGCCAACATAACAAGCTTCTCCAGGAGACTGGGCAATGTACCATCTTCACCTCTGGAGCCAAGAAGCAATGCTCAGAGTGAAGATCATAGCTGCCCCAACATGAATCAAAGCCCTTCTCAGTGACAAAAAATGTCCCAAGCTCCTTGGAGGATGAAAACAGCCAGGTTCATCAGGAAAGCCAGCATGACAAGCTCCTCCAAGAGAACCAACAGCTCCTCACAGCTTCTGTCCGCTTCCAAAAGGTTCCCAACACCTTCTACCAGCTCCCAACAGCCCAGCTTCTTGTTTTCCAGTTCTGCCTCCAGCTGCCAACAACAATTCTTAGATGGGCCTCCTACACCCAGCACCATGCTTACTCATTTCAGCTGGGTATTATAAGTTGACCACCAGTTATCAGTCCAACACAGATGATATTCTTCTTTTCTCTGACAGCTTTTAATATTCTGTTCTTGGACTGAATTTCTGAGATCTTGATTATTATATATCTTGGCTGTTTTGAGTTACATATGCTTCATTTATTTGTATGTCAAATTCTTTATCCATGCTTGGGAAGTTTTCTGCCATTATTTCTGTAAAGAGAGTTTTTTTATGGCATTGGTGCTGCCTCCAGCTTTTTCATTAATCCAAATCAATCTTATATTATTCATCTTTGCTTCATCTCGTAGCTGTTGGATTGATTGTTCATGGTCTGATGCTATTTTTAAGATATCTTTTGTTTCATGATCACTAACTATGATTCTGTCTTCAATATCTCAAATTCTATCCTCTCAGTCAATCTGTCGCATATACTTTCAGTGAGGGTTTTAATGTCTTGGATTTTTGTTTGGATCTGTTTAATGGAATCCATTTCTTTCCTATGTTGGGCATTTTCTTGTTTCCATCATTTTTCTAAGCTCATCTATTGTTTTCTCTGTATCTTTTCTAGTATCCTTGATTTTAAGCATCACTTCTTTCTGTACCTAAGAGATCGTTTCCTCTATAGCCTTTTTCAGTTCTCTTTCTATCATTTCAGAAAGTTCCAGTGACTGACTTCCAATTTCATCTATCTCCTGAAGTTCCAGGCTTGTCCCGGCTTGGCTGGGGGTCTGAAGCTGCATTTTCTTTCTGCATCTTGTCATTTTGTATTTTCTCTTTTTTTATTTTATTTTATATGTTGATACTTGCAAGTTTCTTATGATATATAGCTTTATTGCTAGTATTGAGTTTTCCTTATAGGATGTCTGTTCTTTATGGATGTCTCTAGATATTGGTGATTTCTTATAGTTCTCCCAAGGCTCTACCTTCTCAATTTATAAAGGAAGCAAAATTTCTATTTGTCTCAGCTTCTAATCCTTTGTTACTGGGCTATGGTGATGATTATCACATCATACAATCACAGTGTTGTCATACAGGGGAGAAAAACTATTTATAACATGTATGACATCCTGGCTAAAGTAGTATGATTAGTAACAACAATAGTTTCAAGTACAGCTTAACTAGTGATAAACTATGGTAACCATTAACCTGTTACCCTGACCACAGGAGCAAACTCTAAAATTATATAACAAATTAAACATATACTGTGCACTTGTATACAGTGAATTCCCCCTTAATGAGATGATTTTATCCTTTTGTGGGGGTTGGGGGACTTACGATGGGTAGGGAATAGGCTAAAGTCAA
Organism: Dinomys branickii; assembly: GCA_004027595.1. Classification (NCBI taxonomy): domain Eukaryota; kingdom Metazoa; phylum Chordata; class Mammalia; order Rodentia; family Dinomyidae; genus Dinomys; species Dinomys branickii. Next base: position 6,734 of record PVLD010025503.1, read on the forward strand.
GAGTGAGGTCAAATATAGTATAGTCAAGGCTGGAGATTAAAGGATGATCATCTGAGTTTTGGAAAACAGGAGGGAAAGGATGAAATAGAATATGAAGGAGCAGTTAGAAAGGAAAGAGGCAATGTTTACTTACTTGAAAGTCTAAGTTCAAAAAGTAGTTGAGGAAAGAGAGGATCTATAGAAGAAAACAGAAAGGAATGGTAAGAAACCCAAACATTGGGGGAAAAGAGTGAAGAAAGAAAAAGAATAAAAAAGAAAAGAGAGAAAGAACATGCAGACCAGAGAAAGAGAGGAGAGAAAAAAAGAAAAAAGAAAAACAAATACAAATACAAAAATAACTGCAGAATACAAAGCAAAACAAGATGGTATCTAATCAGACAGGAAAGGGATAGCCAATCAGATAAATGAGGGAAAATGAAAGTTGTAAAATACCTCTGATGTTTACAGTTCTGTGATAGTGCCCATATTTAATCCCAGAAATGTGTTGGGTGTTGAGCCGATGTTGGCCTCTGGATTTGGGGGCTGGGACTGGTCTGTTGGTGGAGTTCTGTGGAGCCCAACTACTGGCTCCTTGCTGCTGCTTCAGACACTTCTTCACTGCTGGTCTCGCTAATTACTCCACCACCTCCACCACCACCACCCACACACACAGGCATGTGTGCACCTGGGGCCCCACTGTTGTTCTGGGTCTCAGGTCTTAGGGCTCCAGTCAGTCCAGCAGCCAAAGGCATGTGTCCTTACACTCCTCTCACAGTGTTCACTGTCCTGGAGATAATGGAGGAAGCGCAGCGCATGGTCTCACACTCCTCTCACAGGCCCTGCTTTCCAAGAGAGAATGGAGAAAGCCCAGAACTCAGGCTTATGCTCCTCAAGCAGACCCTACTGTCCACGAGATAATGGAGACTTCTGCTTGTATTTATCAATTATCTTTGCTTTTTACTTCTCATTTAATGAAAGGAAGGTTTCAAACAACGCAGAAAAATCAAATGATAGCGTTATTTCTATTGGCCAGAAGTTACCAGTTAAGAAGAGGTTAAGAAAATACTCTCTGAACAAGATGAATTAATAGCTGACAGTTCATGTGGTTATTTTGTGCCCTCAGAAGTAAGCAGGTTGATACCACCTGCCTTTGTTTCCATTTAATCCCCCATCATAATGATGTGCTTGTGGCAATTGTCGAGCACAGTCTTTTAGCTTCTGACCTCTCAGCAGGAAATGCATTTGTGGCTGTTTACTCTGGAAGCTGATAGACTGTCAGGAGTGACTCCTGTGTCTTCTCTAACTCCTACTTTAAAAGACACCACTTGTTTAAAAAGAGCCAACTAAGCATAGGAAAGTCTTTGGCCATAAATCCAAATAATTTATAGAGTAGTGAAATCCTAAGTCAGCAAGCTCAAAAACCTTTGGCTATTCTTATGTGGCTCGACCAGTCATAGACATTATCTCATTTAAATTTATAGTAAATAAATTGTCCTATAGTGTTCTGGACCAGGAATTGTAAATTGACATAGTATGTCCTAGGCTCTCCTTACCCTGCCTGGCTTGTGGGCCAGTTTTAGAATCACCAATCAGTGAGATTAGTGCCCAGGTGTGGGGATGGATCCTGGCTCATTTGCTTTATGATGTTAAACTTGCGCATTCTACCACAGCCTGTACACTATTGCAGGAAAAGCTACTTCCTCCCCTACACTGGCTAATCAATGGTGGCTAGCTTGGAGTGTCTTTGCCTCTCCACACCCTGAGGCATTGACTTCCCAGCCCCCCATCATGCATTACTAAATTTACCTGTTTTTTATTTCCTCCTTTTGCCATCCCCCTCATACAGGCAGCTGGGAATCTCGGCCAGTTCCCCAATACCATAGACCACTTCTCATTTTACTCACTTTTAAGCAACGATTACAAAATATGATATTTTTCCTTCAAATGTTTGATGTTTCTTTTTTTAATTCCTTTCCTGCATTGTGAGGCAATATGCATAAACACTTTTGTTCACATATGTTATATGATTGTAGCCTTATTAACACTGTAATATTAGACTTCTCTAACTGATAGGGTCATCAAGGCTTAGGAGGTTTAACTTCCTTAAAATTATTATCTCAGGCAAGTGGAGGAATCAGAATCTGGTTTGGAGCCCAGTAGAACATTAAGGTCAAGGAAATAAATAATCTATTGCTTTTCTAATTTTTTATCAATTTATCATGCATTGTAGTTAATCTGAAAAAAAGGAAAAAAGTTTAAAACCTTTTGAGGTGAATAATAATATCATAGTACTGTCTTTTAGTCCTTTCCTTGATGTAGGCACAACGCGTAAGTATTTGAGAAAACATATCCCTTGAAACTTATTCCCTTTACTTCTGTTGTCCATGTAAGCAGTGGCACGTCTTACCTCCTTTGGTTGTCTAGGTATCTGTCTGTGGTTGTATTCACAGGACACATACAGGGCTCACATTGACCCTAAAATGCTCCTCTACTTCCTGAATGGAACATCATCTGGGAGCACACCTACCCTTGCTCTCCAATGTGCTCTTTCCTCTTTCATTGTGAAACTTTATCAACTCAGTACAGTGTTTGGGACAAGATTCTTGCTGGAATCTGTTTCAATGTTTTCTATGTCTTTTCTGATAAAGTAAATTCCCACAAGCACTATTATCTCTTCTGTATCTTGAGACTAATGGGCATCTCTAAAGGACATCCATGTTCTCTCATTTTACCTTCTTTAAGTGGCTTTTATGTATACTTAGTTCTAACTAGGCTGCTGACTAATTCACTTTTGTCAGTCATGACCTACCATTCAATAACCATTTATAATTTTTCAGTTTATAACTAAAACTCATTTAAAATTAAATTCAATGGTTACTAGAGTAGAATAAAAATACAGGAAGAAGGAATAAGGTAAATTTAAAATTAAATTAAATTCAGCCAAGCGTGGTGGTATACACCTGTAATCCCAGCACCTGGGAGGCTGAGGCGGGAGAATCACTGTGAGCTCAGGCCTAGGTAAATAGTGAATTCAAGACCAGCCTGAACTACATGGTGATATCCTATCTCAAAAAAGAAAACATAAAACATTACATTCAGATGAAGGTTGGTGGTGTTTCTAGGAAAAGTGAGGCATTCTGTCATGAGTGACTCTTGGACCTGTTGTACAATACCAAACAAGAGATGTGCTGTGCTGACTGATGTATATTCTGTGCCTGGTACAATGCTGGATCAATGGATGGGGTTTTATGAGGCAGCCACATTCTCATTTTATATATAAGAAAGTATGCAACTATATGATGTGACTTAGTCAAGTTCAACATTATTTTAAAAAGGGAGAAAACTCTAGAATTTATTCCTAAATCCCAATCTGCTACTCTGCCCTTAATCTCTGCACACACAAAAGATTTTAGCCTAAATTTTTAGGAAAAAGTAAATGTCCTTGGTGTTATATTTACTCTTAGGGCTAATAATGAGGTCTATTTACTGATACATGGATTAAAACTATCTTCAAACTACTCCATATTTCACTGAATATTTCATTAAGTACAATATTTCTTAGACTTGACACAATTAAAATAATATGCAGAAATCTCCATAATATATAGATTCTTCAGGCATTATCCCAGTAAAACAAAACTTCTAGTCAGTATAAAGTTTATCCCATAGACATATTACTCATCATAGTGCAAGAGCAAGCAAAAACACTGAGACAGCACCCAGGATTTAGAGGCAGATTCAGTTACATCTATGAGCACTGGTTGGGATCATTCTCAGAATATCAGGCCCTGATCTCTGGTGGTCTAGGTCTTACATGGGATAAGCAAGCAGGAAGTACAGAGGCAGAATGGCTCATCAATTGGGAATTGGTTTATACAGTGTGCATCACAGTGCCCATCCGTTTCTAAGAGACCAGAAGCAACCAGAACTGGAACAGAAGTATTACCTGTGCAGCTAACAACTGAAGTACAATGGCGGGGGGGGGGGGCGGCATTTTCTGCTATAATAAAAATTCAGCTTCCCTTAGTACTGAACTGTACCTGAAAACAACAAAACGAAATCCACAGCTACCTTCTTTCATAGCAGAGAAAACCACTTCAGCATTTTGCAGGTCTGTACATTAGCAACACCAAAGATAAATTGCCTCTCCAAGTAAAATAATTAAAAGAAAGACAGAGCAGCACAAAGGATGCAGTGCAGTTTACATATGGCAAATGTCCGTGTCATCATGGATAACCTAGCAAATATTTCCACAAGTCTCTCATTCTGCTCCAAGCCCTCAGCTTGGAACACTAACTGTAAATCTTTTCCGCAAACCCAGAAATTCTCTCCACAGACCCTAAGGAGTTTATGAAGAACAGATTGTTTGCTTTCATGTCCTTTTGGTGGGTAGTTAGGAAACAGCAGACATGGGTCACGGTTGTCCCAGCTGGAGCAATTGGTAAAAAGCTGGTAAAAGGTGCCCAAGGTCACCCAGTGAGTCATCCGTGTCCGTGCCGCGGCTCTCCATGGCTGACCTAGGCTGAGTAAAGACGTAAGCCTTGGTTATCCTTCCTGACACCTCCCCCTACCCCATAGGATTCAAGGGGTGGGCGAGACACTGGCAAGGGAAGCATACTGGAGAATGTACTCATTTGTCAGAGCTGCTGTAACACATCACCAACTGGGTGGCTTAAATAACAGAAATTTAATTTCTCTCATGAGTTCTGAAACCTCCCTCTGAGGCTTTGGGTGCTGCTCCTCTGGCATCTTCACAAGTGCTTCCTTCTCTATCTGTGTGCATCCTAATGGCCTCTTCTTAGGAGCCCCAGGCACAGGGGGTTAGAGTCCAGCTGGATGACCTCAGTTTAGCTTCAGTTTTACCTTTCCAAGCTCTGCCTCAAAATCCAGTCACAATCTGGCCAGGATTTTAACATATGGATGAGGGTGGGTGGGTGGAGAGCAATTCAATCCAGTCTATAGCAGAGAAATTATTTAAGATCTTTAGAAATTGATCGCATTGGTCCCAGTCACCTCATGGAGTCGGGTGCTGCCTGGCAGCAAGAAGGAATTCTGCTCTTTTAGGAAGACAACACCTGGAAGTGGTGCCGATAAAGGACTGGGCAGAAGCCCGCCCCTTCTGTCTGACAGCGCTGACCACTGCTGAGATCAAAGTGAGGAAACTGTCTTGCTGCTCCTCACACTTGAGCCTCCCCCCTTTGTGTCATCCCTAATCACAGATTCCCTCTCTCTGCCACTTCTCCTTCTTAGGGAAAATAGTTCCTGTCTACCTGCTCTCCCCTCCCTGTCCTTACTGTCCTTGCCATCTTTGTAAGAGGGATACATCACAGCCTCTCCTGTGGGGCTGGGACATCTCCCTCCCACTTTGAACTCTAGAAATGACTCTTACCCTACTGAGGTCATGCGGTCCCATTCTTGGTCATCTGCTGTTTTCATTTGCTGCTCTTCACCTAAACCAGGTTGTAACTAACTTTACGTGTGTCGTGCTTTCAGTTTTCATGTGTCCTGCATGAAGAATGTAGGTTTTTCTGAGGATTTGGCAGATTAGTTCAAAAAGAAAATTTTCTTCCCTCAGCATAAAATTCCTTTCAGCATCCAATTCAGTCTATGCCCAGGGAGTGGTGAGTGACTCTCTAGTCCTTCTCCCTTTCTGCCTTCCCTCTGGCTGCTCGACCTTGATCCACTTCTCTGCTCCAAAAAGATCTTTCACCCACACTTTTTTCCATCCACACTTTCTAAGACAGACTTAGTACTGTTCTTACAATGAAATCTACAGCACGACTCCTATAGTTCAATAATCCAGAACTTGGAACCCTCACCTATAAATATATTCATTACCTGGCTCAGAAAACCAAATATTCTTCACAGGCCTCATTTTACTCTTCTTCAAGTTAGAAGTGGATCATAAATACAAAAATCATATTTCTCTGTTAACCATGTTGCAACAATACTTTATTTGTATGATTATAATTATTTGCTGCATGTCTTTTCAGTGTCTTTCTATTATTTTTATTTCTTATTTCAGCGAAGAACTTAGGGAGATTTTCTTCTACAACCTGGCCTAGATATTAGATTTCTAAAATACTGTAACTCTTAGTACATCTGTATGATTTACTCAGTGTATTTGTAAGTTCATGGCTTTGTCAAATTATTCCTGTGCTTCCCAAACCTGTCTTTAATCTGTCTTTACTTCAAAATCTTTAGAATTCGTGGAATAATACATCATGATTAGTTTGTGCTTTTTGATTCTCAGGTATTATCCTCAGATTACTTTTGCCCCATTATTTCATCACTCGCCAATGAGAAGCAGAAGCTTTATACAAAGCTCTGAAATAGGAATTTCTAAAGCCTCTTGCTGCAGCCTTGTAAGCCCAGATAAAGAAAGTGATTTCCTCTGAAACCCAAAGGAATACATACATCTTTGCACAGTGAGCCTGCAAAGGATGAAACCATCCTAATATAACTAAAAACAACACACAGAGCGGCAGTTGCTTTTCTAAAGGGAATTGAAGTTTGAATATTAATTAGAATAAATAACAGATCCTCCAAATGCTACCTACTCCACATAAAGGGCAAAAGATCAAATATGAAATAATTCCTTTTATATAAAAAGCATCTTACCAGAAATTGAACACCCGTAAGTGGTGTTCATAAGTGTGCAAACCTCAGTTAATACACAGTTGACAAAAAGTGGTTTTATTTTAAAACAATGTGCTACAGAGAACCAGAAGTCACTTTTTCACCTACGTGATTATAAGTACAAGCCAGGTCTTTGTCATCCCAATGCCATCTGGCCACAGGATTTCACAAGGCTTCTCCTAGATCACTGCATTACCAAACCAGGGGTCTTATCTCAGAAGGACTCTGCACAGAGACAAGTCCAGTGCTGAGGCAACACATAGATCAACATACACCTGTGTAAGGATCACCTCAACACAATGTCTCACAGCTCAGTTTCTGTTGCTCTCCTCTCTTCCTAAGAGAGCTCCTAGCATTCCAGTCACTGTAAGCAGAAGATTCTATAATGAAAGATTCTACAGACCCCTTCCTCAGGAGTGACAGTGTACAACAGGAAGAATAATCAGAAGCATTTTGCTATGATAATGTCACTAAATTTTTAAAACTGATAAGATACTATGTACTTTCATTATAAGGGAAAAGAAAGTTATCCATAAAATAAGCAAAAGAAACTATATTCTAGCACATGAAATGGCTGTCCCCTCTTTTAAAGGAAAGTACAGTCTCTGTGTTTGTGTTGATTTACTAGCACAGAACATATTCTAATTTCTCTGAAATTATAGCTTTGCATACATTTTTTCCTTCAATGAAAGTACCAGCCTGTATCATTTGAATGAGGAAAACCTACAGTTTTATTTATGTGTATTTTAAGTATAAGGAGAAAGTATTAATATATTCATTTTGAATCATTTTTCCAAGGGAGTTATAGGCAAACTCCAATTTGAGCACAGGTTGATCCAGCAAATCACCTACCACAGCAGTCCTATTTTTCTTGCATTTGGATTAGAATTGATGGCACCTTATTTCTGGAAATCCATGAGGCCACCAAAAACCAAACTACTGCTGTCCTTGAAGAATTCTTAGGATTGGTCTTGAATTCATTTCAGTGTGGCACTTTGGGGTTCAGCTGGCCACAAATTGCTACCTAGGCTCACTGTCAGAGCATCTCATCATGCTTCCGCCACCTTCCTCTGGTTCCTGTCTTTCAAGATCTTCATGCACAGGTTACCTGTGTGCCGGACCCTTACACTCTCCTTCCCAAGATATTAATGGCTATTCTGCCATTAATGAGAACAGTAACTCCTAATTTTTCAATGGAAATATCCTTTTAATGGAAACATTTCTTAAAATATTTCCTGTCATTATTCTTTGGCTGTCATTTATGTTGTGTAGTGACTGAGAAGCCTGTGTTAATTTTTTTCTTATAACTTCAAATTACTCAGTATCTTGCACAAGAGTTTTATCTAGCACAAGTCACCTAATTTCTGACATCACTGATCTATATGAATCTACAGTATTTAGTTTTGTTTTCTGGAACACTTTATTTTCCTGACAATATGTAGGAAGAGCTTGAATGTAATGTTTTAAAATATATTTCTGAGTTGTCAAAGCAGAGGATATTATTCTTTCTCTGAAAATATTAATGATCTAAAAGTGTTGATATGTAGACAGTGAACTTCACAAGTAGTACAAATTGAAGTCTTAAATACAAATAGTAAAGATATCAGAAATTTCCTCTTTGTATTAATTTTGTATGTATGTATTGTAGTTAACAACTGAACAACCATTACAGTCTGCACTTTTTGGCCTTTTAAAATTTTTATTGTCTTTTTTATTATGTAACTCATATTTTATTAAGAAGTTTCACTTACCTGACTTTCCAGTAAAGCTGAGACAAACATTAAGAACAGAACATTTTTTTTCTTCCCCCGGTAATCATCATAGTAATTCTTTTGTGGAGGAAGGCTTCTCAAGAAGTATCTGCCATCTATTATTTTATGGAATAGACTATATGGAAAAGCAGTGAAGCCATTGTGATTACTCAGCTTGGGTTATGGTTTGTGTCTAGATGTCCCCCCTCCAAAGTCTCATGCAGTCACGGGGGCAGGCTTGCCAAGTCTTTCATCGGTCCATGGTCCAGTCCCGGGATGATGGGTGTGAGCGCTACCCCCGCCCTGGGGCGGGCAGCCTGCACACAACATGAGGGAGGGAAGAGGCTGCTCGCTGCTGCTCCTTGCTTTTGCTCTTGTTGCTTTGGCTGTATCCCGCCACCATGAACGGTTGCCCTCTGCCATGTCCACCCGCCTTGGACCCAGCTGAGTATAGTCTGAAACTTCCACAAACTGAGCTAAACAAACCCTTCCTTCCCTAATTCTGGGCATCAGGTATTTTGTCTCAGCAATGAGAGAAAGTAATCAAGACAGCTTCTTAATATTTAAGTTGCAATCAAAAAATGGTTTTGCTGCCACCTCCAACCACCTCTCACTTTCACACAATCACAATGGTAGCAGGAAGCACAGCCAGAGAACTGCTTTCAAAATTGTCAGTAGCGGCACATCTTCTACCACAGTTTGACAACAGTACTCACCTCTTCAGGATTCAATTTTCATTTCACCCTTCTCCTCTCCCACTCCCACCATCATGGCCCTCTTTGTCTTTATAGTGTACATTCATAATCATAGTAGGCCTTGGATTAATCATTTAAAATATACCTACACCATAGTAATAGCTTGGAAATAAAGCAAAAATGAGTATCTTGTCATGTCCAGGGTATGTTAGAATCTAGCACTCATATTTGCACTTAATTCTCACAATCCCAGGTGAGGAATGTTCTTGCCTCTTCTTTATTAATAAGATCATTCATGTTCAGAAAGTTTAATTTTCTCAGGGATGCATAACAAATTATTCACAGGGCCTACATTTAAATCAACCCTTTGACTGTAATGCTCTTGCTGCTGTGGTGCACCACCATGCAACAGACTTTGCAGCTTGCCCTACAATGGCTTTGCGGAGAGACCTTCCTTCCTGCCATCACAGAAACCCCTTTCAAGTGGAGGGTAATAGATTTTACATATTTGTTTCAAAAGTCATGCCAGCTGCCTTTGGGCAATAGAAAACAAACAATCAGATCTCTTAAATTATGTGATGAGAAAGAAATCATGAAACTATTTGATGTTCATTTAAAACTCCAGCTTGTCAAATGTCACTGTTGAGAAGGGAAGAAATATATCAAATCACAAAACAATATACAAAACACCTAATCCCCACTGAGGAAAAACATGTGGCATCTTAGGAAACAGGACTCAGTAACAGATGAATTTATTCACTTGAATAACCAGGAGTTTACTGTCTTGAAAAAAGTGTTGTTCTCCCCTTACTCCAGAATCACTCTCCTCTACTTCTTGAGATCGCTGCTCCAAGAGAAATGCTTGCATTAGACATTTATTGTAATTGAAACTGGGCACCTCTCACCCACACAGATGCATAAGAGCAAATGAGGTGATGCATATACCACACAGTACGGTGCCTCGCCATAGCAGATCCTGGACAAATGTTAGTTTCCCTTCTGCCTTAAGAGATAACTATGTGTATGTTACTGTTGTTACCTGAGGTGTGCAGTTATTAGTTATTCTCTTTGATACATAGTCTTATGGAACTGAGGGTATGTTGTCCCTTTTTGAATTATTACAGTAAAAAGCTCTTTCCTTTTAGCATTGTGAATGTTGAAGAAAGATAGCACAAGCTTCTAGAACATGTATTTCGAATTATATTTACTGTGGAGAGAATAAGTTACATTGACAAAACATCACTTCCTACAAAAGGAAGTTTGTGCATAGAAATAGTTTTTTGTGGAAATAGAATGCAGTGAATAATGCATACAAGTCTTTATCTTGCTTTTTAGTAGCATATAAAAAGTCAACACACACACACACACACACACACACACACAATCAACCCAGTAGGACAATGAAGCTTAATAAGCTGTAAGACCCACTGTTCAGTTCCTTATTACATGCTTCATATTTTTGGTCTCCCTAAAAGCAGTCCATGCTCTCAGTATGTAGTTTCATTTACATATAAAAACATGCCATGCAGGTGAATACACTGCTTTCTGATGTAATCCTTCCTGGACCAATTCATTTAATGGTGTTGCATAGCTTATTCATGCATTTATTCCACAAACATTTCTATGCATACAGAGATCATTAAAAATCTGGAAGACATTAGATTAAATTACTGTAGTTTTCCCACGGTATTATCCAGAGATCAACATACAAACATCCCCTACCTTCTTCCCTCCTATTACACCGAGAAAATGCCTGAATCTGTGGACTCCTTTCAGGCTCTCTTAGAAAGCATGAGCCTCCAGTTGTACTCTACCATCTACGAGATAATTCCAATGGCATTCAAACACTTTTTAGAGTGTCAAATTTTGGAAAATTATCTTTGATTTCCCACCTCTTCCCCAGCCAACTTCGATTTTACATCCCTCTACCATAACCAACCAAAACAACCAAGACTTTTATATACTTTCCCTGTATCTCATTCATGCTGTAACTTTCCATTTGGGTTTTTCCTCCACCACAAATGCTTTTATTCAGTTCATCGTTCATCTTCCATCTTTGTGGTAACTATAATTTCTTGTCTTACTAAAAGTATAGCAGCATTCTGTAGAATTATCAATCCTTCCTCCTAAGGGGGAGTGGGAGTTCCTCTTTTGACTTTTCCAACCATATTCTAGTAGTTTTCTTACCAAATCTTTGTTCCTTCCTGTCTTCAAAATATCTGAATTACTCATGGGTTGGTCTGGGCTATTTTTCTTTGTTCTTTGAGCAACTTATTTTATTCTTCTGACATTGACTATCACCTACCTCCCACTGACTGAGATGTAGATTGTAAGTCCATATTTCTTCTATGAACTGTAAGTTTATATAATCAGCTATATTCTTGATATAGTTATTTGATAATTTCTCAGACATTTTAGTGTACAAAACTGACCTTTGAGAGTAAGTCTAGAGGTCTGTTATGAAAACAGTCTCTTCCTGCACTTATCCAAACATCAGTTAATGACATTTTCACTCTCTCAAACACTGTATTGCAAAGTGAGTGGTTCTTAAACATTCCCTCTCCTCTACCCATCATCTAGTCCATGACTAAGCTGAGCGTCTCTACCGGAGAAATCTCTCCCATCTCTCCACTTCCTTCCAGCTCCACTGCAACAACTTCTCCAGGACCCTCTTACCAATCACCATGACCAGGACCACAGCCCCCCAGCTGGCTCCTCGGCTCTACACTTATTCTCAAATTCATTCTCCGTTCACAACCAGGAGGATTTTTTCATGTAAATTAGTTCATAGTATCTGTTTATAATTTTCAATGATTTTCCAATATAGTTAAGAAGTAAATTTTAAATCCTGAAAGCCATGCTCAACGAACCATGCTGCCTCTCGTCCTGCCAACCTCAGTCTGGGTAACGTTTTGTCTCCCCTACACAATGTCCCAGTGATGTGTGCTCGTGGTTGCTGCTCAAGTGCCAGCCTTTCTCCCACTTCTGAGCCTTCAGTCAATTAGTCCCACTGGTCACAGGTCCTGGAAGGACATGACTATCACTCCTTACCCTCAACATTCTCCAGGTTTCAGCTGAAATACAACTTCCTCAAAGAGATCATCCATTATATTCCACAATATAAATTCACATTTTTCTCCATAGATTCTGTCATATTTTAATAAATGTTTATGAATTTTTCTTTAATTACTGTCCTTTAACCCAATGTAGGATTAAAATAGATTTCTTTAATTCATCGCTGTATTTTATAATCTGGGATCTTGGTTTCTTTTTTTATTGTTCTTGTTTCTTTGGTACTAGGAATCAAACTCAGGACCTCGTGCTTGCCAGGCAAGCGCTGTGCCACTGAGCTAAACCTGGCCCAAGAATCTTAGTTTCTTTAGAAAAATGACATTACAGAAAAGCACTTATAACATAAAGATACAATAAATAAAGCAAAGATAGTTGCTTTATTTAAAGTTATGTTATCAACTGTGTTGAATAGCTGTTCTTTCCAAACATCTTGCTCAACACCAAAGGCAAAGATCAGAAAGGACTTTCTCATTACTGGATCCAGGAATCTTAACCTTGATGTTGGCCTTGAGATATTGACAAAACACTGAACTTCTTTAATATTAAGTCCTTCATCCATAAAATGCAGAAATTACTTCATAAAAATTAAATGAGATTTTGTATTTCAAATGTTTTGTTTTAATGAATATCAGAATCCCTAAGTCTTTCATTAAGATCATAGACACAACTCCACTGACTCATCTGTCAGTGGTTGCTTCCTGGCCATGTCTCTTTCAAAGCACAAGCTGTAATTCTTGACATGAGTAATGGGACCACTGGGCTGATGCAGGGGAAGCCCACATGTGCTGAGCATGGCAAACACAACAGGGAATCAGTGTCAACAGAAGTTGATCCTGGGAAGTTGGTAAGGGGAAAGAAAGGGAAACAGATGAGAAAGTCCTTAAATAGATCACAGGGTGAAAATGCCTTCCAGAATTGACAAGCCAAAAACCTGAAATGCAGACATAGGAATTGCTCTCTATTTTGTCAAGTTATAATATAACCCACCTGTCTATCTCCATAAACAAGAGCAGAAAACTTTATTACAAGACTTCTTCTCACACTCCATGATGAATGGGCATTTTTGTGCATTGTCTGTTATGAATAGTATACCTTTATTATATTTTTGTGTTAATTTGTCAAATATATGTCTTTGAAGTAGATCACATTTTTAAACCACATTGGATATTATATTCTCTTCTAAAATAGCAGAAGGCCAAGAAAATAAATCAGCTCCAATATTTATAGTATGTGGGAATTTCATCTAAAAATTATACTTGAAATTGGTCTACTATTTGAATCCCTGGGACCCTGGTAAATAAAGCCATTTTTATTATTTTTTTAAACCACACACATTTCTGTTTTCTATTTTAATTTTCTTCCTCTAAAACAAAAGTTGAATCATCTCTGGTCCTTGAAAGGTAAATATATAAATGTGGTACTAAGAAGTCTTTTGTTACTGTCGAAGGGACCCCTCTTCAAGATAAGCTCAACTGACAGATTAAATTGGATTTCTGAGTTGTACATAAGCCAAGGTGAATCTGTAGCCTCACTGAGAAAACTCACATACTTGGCACTTTTGATTCCTACACTGCAAGGAAATTAGCATCAGAGACAGTGTTTGTGAGGAAGGACCTAAGAGAGGTTGCAGCAAGGAAAGGGAGATCCTGACCTGACCCTTAGTGATGGCAGCAATTCACAGGTGATCTGAGGCCACTCTGCAGATCTCCATGTGTGCTGGGATTCTGTAGACTTCTGCTTTCTTCTTACTGGAATAAAGTCACTTAATGTACCATCCTCAGCATCTCAAACACTGTACTTGAGATTTCTGCTCAGGTTGGCATAAAGAAATATCTCAGACAGTGCACCTTAGACAACAGAATGTCTATTTTCTCACCATTCTGAAGACTGGAAGTCTTCCAAGACTCATAGATGGTTATAGCTTTGTGTCTTCAAGTATCCCTCTCTTCCAAAGTCCATGTGGTAATCTCTTTCTTCTTGAAGGTCACTGGTCACGTTAAGTTGGTGCCCACACTAGTAAATCTCATCAGGTTTAATTCCGTTATCTTGCTAAGAACTGTCCAAATACAGTCTCTTAGGGGCTGGGGATACAGCTCAGTAGCATAAGCACCTGCCTGGCAAGCGCAAGGTCCCTGGTACTGGAGGAAAAAAAAAAAAAAAAACACAGTCTCTTTGAGGCCCTGGGGACTAGGGCTTCAACATATGCATTTGTGGAGATGCAATTCAATCCAGTCACCATCCCTCTGTTCCCCTACAGGCATGACTTTCACATGTGCAGAATACATTCACCCATTCATTATCAACCCTCAGTTCAAAATCTCATTATTATCTAACTGAATAGAAGAGCCTTAGGAATATGAGCATTAAAGAGGCTGCTGATATGGTCTCAGATGGAAACGCAGAAAATGTCACTGGACACTAGAGTAAAGGTAATTCTTATCAAGTGACACAGACCTTGATCAAACTGTGTTCTAGCGTTATGTGGAAGTAGAATGCATGAATGGCTTGAACATTTATCTGAGAAAATTTCTGTGCAAAGTATGAGTGGCAAGGCCTGGTTTCCTGCTGGGGTAAAATGTGAGAGGATGGAGATAAATTTAAGGAGGTGTTGAAGACAGAGCAACCAGTACTTGAAGATGAATCCCAGACTGTCCGAATTGCTCAAAGGGAAAGAAAAACTAGGATGAGGGAAAGGAGAAAAGAAAGAAAGAAGGGGGAAAATATATGTGTCTATACAAGCATAGCTGGGTTAATTGTACTGCTGATGTCTACTGGTCTATTGAAAGGAACAGTTAACGCTTATTCTTTTTTCTTGACCAATTTTGCATGCTTATTTCTGGTAATCTGAACAATTCATTTTAAAAACAGCAATATGCAATATAAGAATCACTGTTGAATTCCTACCATCTTGTTTAAGAAGTTCTGTATTGTTTCTAATGTTTTTAATTACTTTTTATTCTCTTTAATTACTTGATCAACCTTACATTCTTCTATCTGGTAATCTGAGCTACTTCATTGACGATAACAATATGTAATATAAAAACCATTGTTAATTTCTATCATCTTGTTTTGAAATCCTGTATCATTATTATTGTTTTTGTGCTGTTTTGTCTTCTGTTCATGATCTTACATGTACATCTCTCCTCTTAGTCCCTTCTTTCCCTTCTGAGGCCCCACGAGAATTGGGTTTAAAATATATCTTTACACCATAAGTCCTTTTAAGGCAACCTAGGTTTTTCTTCTATTTCAGAACTGATTCTGTCTGTACCAGTTACCCAGGTCCAAAGTCTTTCACTTTTTATGATATTTGTTCTAGCAGCCTCTACTCAGCAAGCACCAAGTCTGTCTTGGTTTTGTGTTGTAGATAACAAAATTTTACTTTCTAACAGTTACGGAAGTTTGAAGTCCAAGACAAAGAGGCAGCAGTGCTGTTTCCCTCTGGGGCAGCTCTCCTGGGCATGCGGGTGGCCGTCGTCTCCACTGGTCTGCACATAGTCTTCCCTTTGGCTGCCTGTGTCGTAAGCTCTTCTTCTTAGAAGCGGTGCCAGTCATAATGCAGTAGGGCTAACCACTCAAAAGGATGTATGTACAAATGCAGTCACACTCCACAGTACTAAGTTTTAGGAATTCAACATATCAACTTTAAAGATACAAAGTTGAGGCTACAACAGACCTCTATAAGTTATCTGTAATTTATTTTCATCATCCCATAAAGTTACCCTCTGTTCTCTGTACCTCAGGGTATTCACCTTTCTAATGCCGCTCCTCTTCTCTCTGTTTCGGTGGCTACACCCTCTTCTTTGGTTCAAGTTCCTCACAAGCTTAAAATCTTACGAAAAAATTTTTCAGCAAAACCATAAAATGACATTTAAAATAAAATGTGACTAATGACATATAAAGAAGTACATTACAAGCATAACACCCATGCCCAAACATTTTCCCTATCTACATATATATGCACATATGTTTTTCTTCATTTGTGTGTACTTCACATAATTTTTATAGGCATTATTCTAGACTAACGCTAACTGGATGTATATGTTGAAATTGGCAGTAATGTACAATTGCTTGCTGTCACTAATATAAAGTTCTTGTTTTCTCACCTAGTCCTGAGATTACTGCACAAATCCAGCGCATCCTCTGAACCACCCTGCAGGTTCCACAGATATGTTCTGATTTGCTCACTCAGGGCTGAAATTCCTAAGCAGTGTTCAAAAACAAAACACCAAAACCAAACTTATATAGCCCAGGAAACTTTAAATTTACATGAGTTCCATTAATTTTCTCTTTAACACCCTTGAGAATATGATTTTAGCTTGATAATTTGTGATTGAAAGAGGCAGGTGTGTGGTTTCCATGTCAGAAAATGCAATGGCTTGTTCAGAGACACTTGTGCCAAATAAAGGTACAGAAGTGGTTAGATAAGGTCCAGGGACAGTTCTTCAAATCATGTGCTCTGAGGAGATTCTAAAGCACGCAAAAACTTTCCTGTCATCGAAGGCTACTTGTAACTCAAACATTTACAGAGAATAACGCCTGCATCAGAAAATATGACTCTGGGTTTTTTTTTAAATAGTTGGTAGTAGTCTATTTAATTTCCCAGACTGATTCTTTCATGACCGAAATCTCAAAAATCGCCCATCATACTCTTAACTGAATGTGACAGATAAGGGGGCTGGGGATATAGCTCAGTGGAATAAGCGCCTGCCTAGCAGGCGCAGGGTCCTGAGTTCAATCCCCAGTACCGCCAAAAAAAAAAAAAAA
>PVLD010025504.1:0-23630 GCA_004027595.1 Dinomys branickii
TGACTAAATTTGCATGTCTGTATATGGGTCCATACATCTACAATTCGAAGATATCAATGGATAAAGCAACAACAACTGTTGAGACCATATCACCTTGTCTATAGATTAGTTGTGATTGTACTATTTTCTATGATAATGGGTGTCTGTTTGTCAATATGTTTTTGTACTTTTATGTTTCTAAAATAAAAAAAAAATAATTGTATACCACCACACTCAGCTTGAATTTACTTTTATTTATTTATTTTTATTTATTTTTTTGAGACAGGCTGGCCTTGAACTCACTGTGTACACCAGGCTGGCCTCAAATTGACAGCAGTCCTCCTTCCTCAGCCTCCTGAGTGCTGGGATTGTAGGAGTGTACTACCACGCCTGACATTTATTTTTTTGTTTATTTTATTTTTTGTCTTTTTGAGACAGGGTCTTGCTATGCAGTTCAGGCCGGCCTTGAGCTCAGTTTGTAGCCCAGGTCAGTCTCGAACTTACAACAATCCTCCAGCCTCAGCCTCCTGAGTGCTGGGATTATAGGCGTGCGCCACCACGCCCAGCATTCTTCTACTTATTCTTGAAAGATTTCTTACCAAGAGACAGGAAAGAGTAGTATAGGAGCACTTTTTCTGGTGGTTTTTTTTTCTGTTTGTTTTAATAACTGACACCTTCCTCTGCTTTGTCATGGTCTAATCATTCCTCCCTTTTTCCCTCTCCTCCTGCCCTTCCATCCTTCCTCTTAGTGTTGGGGACCAAACCCTCAACCTGGTGCATGCCAGGAAAGTGCGCTACCACTGAGGTATATTCCCAGCCCCTAATTTCTCAATCTGTATCTCTGAACTAAAAAATCAGCTGCACTGAAAACATATCTGTAGGGGGCCCAGGATGTGGCTTGCTGATAGTGCAATTACCTGACATGTTCAAGGTCCTGGGTCTAATCTCCAGCACTACAAAATGTGAGTACTGTTGGGGCAAATTATGCTAACTGGATGTACAGGCATGCCACCATCTCACTGACAGAATATCTCTTTAAATTTCCCAAGGATTCTTGCTTCTTTCTGACATAAATGTTATACTTTTCATTTTGATAGTGGATTGATTTGTGAACAAGTATTTTATGTGTACCATATGCCCATTATCAGAAGATGGGGGGCAGGGGTAAAGAGGATCAAGATATATGTATATATATTATTTACCAAGATGATTAGAATTTTTTTTGTCTGAGACAGGGTCTCACTATGCAGTTCAGGATGGCCTTGAGCTCACTTTGTAGCCCAGGCTGGTCTTGAACTCACAATGATCCTCCTGCCTCAGCCTCCCGAGTGCTGGGATTACAGGCGTCCACCATCACGCCCAGCAATGATTAAAATGATTATGTATCACAAACATAGAAAAGAACATTTGTTACAGAACCCGGTACCAAACCACAAATGGAAAACTCTGCACCAAGGAGTTGGACGGCAACCAACTTTACTACACCAGCAGGCTGATGGGGGATTGCTCCCAAAGCATCAGCCCTGAGCTAGCTTTGGAATTGGCTTATATAGGTTTTGCAAGCAATAAATACAGATGCTTGAAAGCGTGGTGAATTTCTATTGGATAGTGTTGGTCACCTCTCATTGCTGGGCAGAAAGTCCTTGAAGTACATCAGTAACAGTGTTGATTATCTCTCGTTGCTAAGAAGTACAGGGTATGTAGCTAAATTCAGTCAGGTCGGGCTCAATGGCTCATGCTTGCATCCCAGCACTCAGGAGGCTGAGGCAGGCAGATCACTGCAAGTTCAAGGCCAGCTTGAACTGCAGAGTGAGACCCTTGTCTCAAAAACAAAAATCTAAACACAGTCAGGCCAAGCTAGGCTAAGCTATCTATAGTTTGCAACTGGTGTAGCTGGTGAAGGCTGACTGAGTCTAACTGTTGAACTACATGCTGGGCTGGATGATAATATTTTGTCCTAATACGATATCATATCATTAGTTGATTTTTAAAATTTCCGTCACACATCGGGGATATAGCAGTGAATTAAACAGATGGAAGTCCCTACCTTTCTGGAATTTACATTCTGCTGTTTGAGGCATGCACTCTGAAAACTAGTTCAGTTCCCAATTCCCCTGCTATTATTAGCTCTGTATGACCTACTATGCAAAACAAGGACAGTGATAGCTTTGCCTAGCACAGCCTTGGAGATTGAAGTGGTTGCATCCTAAGTATACTTTGAAGGCACAGTCAGTAGGAGTAACGGACAGATTAGATGAAAGGAAAGACAAGAAGTACTGGGTGACTACTCTAAGGTTTTGTTCTGCACAATGGGAAGCTAAATATTGCCATTTATAATCTAAGGGAGGCTGTAGCAGAGACAAGAATGGATTTGACTGTGTTAACTCTGACATACCGATTAGATGCCTGAGAAGTAACTGTTACATTGGGAAAATCGCTTTTTTGAGACTTTGCTTTATACTAGAGAATATCAATGGAACGATACTCTGAAGACCTGCCTGTAAGAAATACCTCAGTTTCCAAGCAAGGTGTGGTGGCGTAAGCCTATAATCTATCTCAGCACTGGGGAGGCTGAAGCAGGAGGATTGCCACAAGTTTGAGGCCATAGCTACATAGTAACTACAAACCGAGACCCTGTCTGAAAAATTTTTGTCTCTCAATTTCCCTATCTGGAAAACCGATTAAATACCACCTTGCAGGCTACAAAGATAAAAAAAAAATGTTTGCAATGCATCAGGTACTTTAATCTAACGTCCTATAAAGGGATCAATAACGTTTCTTCTTTTGAAGCCAGGTTAGGCGTGTTTTACGTGGTGTCAGCCCTTGTAACAATTACTACGTCTATAGAAGCCTTTAAGAGCTCTCATCCGGGTCCTCGAATCCTGATTCGTAACTCTGGTAGTTTGAGGAGAAATACGCATGAAATTGACACAGGGACCAGTGACAAGTGGCCCTATGACCACACTTCCCGGCAGCCTTCGAGCAGCTAGTCGCGTTCGCGGATTGGACACCTCCGGAGAGGCGGGTGGCGAAGGAGGGATAGTCGCGAGGTACTGTGGGTAGGAGACAGCCGTCGGCTGAGGCGCCATTTTGTGGAGCGGCGGAACCCTGTAGGAGGTTCTGGGGCCCAGAACCGCTACGACCCCTGCGTCGGTCCCTCCTGGGGGTGAGTGCGGCGGCTGTCTGTAATGACCCCCGGTTCTTGCCGTTGGAGCCGTTCCTTGAGCCCCTGACAGCTGCCAGGGGCAGCCCCTCGCCACAGCCGGTTCTCTCGGGGGACTGGCCCACCTACCCAAGGCGTCGGAGGGCCGTGCCTCCCCTCGCCACCAGCTCTGTCAGCGTCCAGAGGGCGACGCCCAACCCAGCCCGGCCCCGCTTCTTTCGGGCCGTGCGTTTCCTCCCGCTGGGACGCACGCCCGCGTCGCCTGCCCCGCGAAGCGGTGGCGCGGGCACTGCCCCTCGGGCACTCGGGAGCGCCCGGCAGCCGCCAGCCCCCAGCACCCTGCAGCTGCCGCTGAGTCTCCCTCGCTGAAAGGCTGTGCGGTGATGGCAGCTGCAGGCAGGGGACCGCTTGGGAGGAGCGTGGCGAAGGGGTGAAGCTTGGTGCCCGGGTCTGCCGCAGGCGGTGGCGCCGCCATCTCGCCGCGCCAGCCCGGGAGGTGGGTGCCGGCAGCGCCCGGTGGGGAGGGGCGGCACCCGCGCTCCGTCCCGGGACTGCGCCGCCATAGCCCTCTCGTTTATGGGTGAAACGTGTCCCTTGGACGCTTGCTCTGGCGGGGTCGCTGGGGACGCCCCAACTGCCCCGGACCTCAGGCGTCGAACGTGGCCCAGTGGGGGCGACCTAACCGCCCGGGTAGAGGCCGGGTGCTCTCCCCTTCGTGGCCGGTGACGGTCGGGTCCCACCTCAGACCGGGGATTATTGCTCCCGAAGAAGTAGGTCGGGTGAGGTTTGCTGTTGTCTTACAGAAATAGCTTTGATTCAGCCATAGCATTATAAATGTAGATTTCAGTCACATCAACATGACATGCCAGCTTCCAAGAGGTTTTTACATTTTCATCAGAAAGTTCTGAGCTTAATGCTTCATGAATTTCATTTTAATGAAGACATTTGAATCAGTGTCTTAAGGGTCAACCATCCCACTGGAGTTGCTGTGATTCACAATGTGAGCAGTTGAGTGTACCTCTACCGATTTTTTGCTTTGTAATCCTAAAGTAGGAGCAGAGAAGTCTTAAATGCTTGTATCTTTTTTTTTTTTTTTTTTTTTTTTGGCGGTACTAGGGATCGAACTCAGGACCTTGTGCTTGCCAGGCAAGCACTTATTCCACTGAGCTATATCCCCAGCCCGCTTGTATCTTTTTATGAGTTTCTTATTGCAATTCTTTTGTCTCCTAGAAAAAATAAAATTTGAACCTTTTGGAGCCTTTTGCTAGATCTTCAGTGGGACAATGGGTTCAGACAAGCGGTAAGTTAAATACGTAAGACTAGTGGGGGGCTGAAATACTCGTTTAAAATTGTTTTACTCTGACAAATATTTCAACATTTGTTTTGTGCCAGGTACTGACCAGTAAGCACCTTGATGCTGCTGTCACAAACTGCAGTGTAGTAAGAGAGGCGAAGTGCTGTGTGAACTATCCTGTGGTAGAAGTTTAGACATTTCTATGGGTTCTGTTAGAACACAGAGAAAGGGTGTTTTTTTCTTTCCCTTGAGCATAACCAGGAAAGCTTCCTAGAGGAAGTACTCTCTCAGGTCAGAAGATTAAGTAAGAAAGAATTAAGAAAAGGAGAGCAGGACAGGGTGGGCCCCTGAGGATTTCAAGTGTGGACAGCAGCAGCAGCCTGTACACAAACCTTACGATCAGTCCCAGGCTGCAGCAAGCAATCTGTTATTACCCCCCAAATAGCAAATGATCCCTACTTATAGAGCTGAGGTGCCTGGAACCATGGGTCACATGAAAGAAAAAGATCCAAAGAATTAGTGGAGAATTAAGGTGAGCACATTTGTGTGCTGTGTCAACTATGGATATCCCTCAGACCATTTGACTTAAATACACTTTTTCATACTCAGTCACCAACCTTCTTAGCATTGAGGGCAGCCCTTATAATAGATCAATTTAACTGCCCCAAGGGGCTTGTTTACGCCCATGTTGTCATCATTTTAATGCTGCCACGGCAGTCTGGTTCCAAGTAACTTGCTGAACTGAGATCTTACCCTTGAGGCCGCCTGCAGTCCCACACTTCGCGATACAGAGTACCCTTAAGACCACCTACTTGAATTCTTTTTATTAAACCAATATACAGTCGCCCTCCAAAATTTGTGGAGGTTGCATTTGTAGAGAATCTGTGAATTGCGGAAAACTGAATTTCAGATATGGTGAGAAAAATGCTCTAAATATTTTCATAGTTTAAACGCTAAATATGCCATGTCTCCCACAGTTATGTAATTTAATTTAATGAAATACTATACTCATAAAGCTTTAGCAGGTACAGGGCATTTTGGTGCATCTAAGGGATCTTAGAGTTAAGAAGAACAAAACTGAGAAAACTGGAAAAAGCTACTAGTGGTATAGCCACCTGTTATGATGTGGGAATACTGTTGTATCTGCAAGATGGATTACAGGGCAGCGGCCAATCAGCAGCAAGGAGAACTGAATAATGCTCTTGGATTGGCCAACCACCCACCAAAACAGTTGGGGAGGATATTTGCATTTTCTACGAACAACTACTAATTAGGTTCTAAGGAAAAATCCAAAATGACTGAGACTAAGACTTTGGAGGGGTTTACCATACTCAATTTAAATGAGTCTCTTATAATTCTTTCCTTTGTCTTGTGATTACACAGTTTTATTAATCTGATAAGTAATCTATGAAAGAACTTTTCATCTGTGATCAAATGGATTTAAACCTCTTAACGTTATATTTTCCTATGATACCCAGGTCTGTGAGTAACCAAAAATAAACCAGATACCCTAGGAATTAAATGTTTTCTGAGGGAGCTAGTTTTGGCTAGTTGTCCACCTGTGTGTATAAAAGAACTACTTAGGGTGGTCATGGTGGCTTCCACCTGGAATCCCAGCACACGGGAGGCTGAGACAGTCAGTTGGATCACTATGGGTTCAAGGCCAGCCAGAACTATATAGCAAGACCGTGTCTCCTGCCAGGGAATATAGCTTGGTGGTATAAGTGCCTACCTAGCAAGACCCTGTCTCAAGAAAAAAAAAAAAAAAAAAACTACTTGGGTAACAGCTTGATGGAAGAGACTAACTTAGCTTATCTAGGTTATTGGTCCATTTAGTAGCAGGTGTGGTAACTTGAAAGTATATTAGTTAGAAAAAAAAAAAAAAAGAAAGTATATTAGTTAGGATGAACTCTTTGAAATGAGATGAAATTTAGCCGGGCATGGTAGCACACACCTGTAATCCCAGCACTTGGGAGGCTGAGGCAGGAGGATCTTTGCGAGTTTCAGACCAGCCTGGACTACAAAGTAAGCTCAAGGCCAGCCTGAACTGCACAGCGAGACCCTGTCTCAAAAAGATTTAAAAGAAAGAAAAGAAATGAGGTAAAATTTGAGTAAATGCTTTCTTCCTATCTTTGTTCACTAAGATCTGCACTGGAAGTGAAAACAATAATGGGTGGATTATAAGCTTGAGAAACCAGAAAAATAAGCTTTGAGAATATGACCTGTTCTTAAAGACTCAACCTAAATATGTGATAGCTGTATTTTTTGATTTAGCATAATTCTTGAAAGTTATTGTTACAATAGGGATATAGATATTTTCCCAGTGACCATTTTAGAAAGTAGACCTTGGTAGTGCAGTTTAAGGGATACTTAAATAACTGAATTGACTATAACCTGCAAAGATAAATTATTTGGATTTTTTAAAATGTATCTTATAAACTGGTCGGGAGGGCTTTTGTGTATTTCTAATGATCTACTACAGATTAAATGAAAATTATTTTCTCTGGCAGAGTGAGTAGAACAGAGCGTAGTGGAAGGTACGGTTCCATCATAGACAGGGATGACCGTGATGAACGTGAATCCAGAAGCAGACGGAGGGACTCAGATTATAAAAGATCTAGTGATGATCGAAGAGGTGATAGATACGATGACTACCGAGACTATGACAGTCCTGAGGTGAGTGACCAGCCACTCTTCGTGGGGTTATTAAGAGTTGTGAACTCTATGTATAAAAAAGTATTCGGAAGTATTAAGAGGGGCCAGGGATATAGCTGAGCAGCACAAGCCCCTGCCTGGCAAGTGCAAGGTCCCAAGTTCGATTCCTGGCGCCAAAAGTATTAGAGGGAACTTCTTTTGAGTATTACAATTGAACATTCTGTTATTCTAAAATATAGTTGAATTGACTATAACCTGCAGAGGTATTTTGAGTCTTGGATAATAGAAATAATACCAAGATTTACTTAGGACTTAACATATATATTCTTTTGAGTATTTGAATTCGTGAATGCTTCACATCTCACTATAACCCTATAAGGTAGGTGTTATTCCCATTTTAAAGATGAGACAGTGTGGTTATAATGTACAAGCCTTCTGCTTGCCTCAGACTGCTTTGAAATGAGACAATTAGAATTTTAGTCATCTTAGCCAGACATGGTGGCGCATGCCTATAATCTTAGCACTCGGGAGGCTGAGGCAGGAGAATCCTTGTGAGTTCGAGACCAGCCTGGGCTACAAAGTGAGCTCAAGGCCGGCCTGAACTGAATAGGAGACCTTGTCTCAAGAAAAAAAAATAAAATAAAATTTTAGTCATCTTAACATATCTTCTTTCCACATTTCTTTCCATATATAGAGGCATTGCTCTTTTGGAAGTAATTGTGCTACCTATAAAATTTGGTACTTTTGTACCCTTTATGTCATATAATCTTTTTTTTTTTTTTTTTTTTTTTTTTGCGGTACTGGGGATCGAACTCAGGACCCTGCACTTGCTAGGCAGGCGCTTATTCCACTGAGCTATATCCCCAGCCCTGTCATATAATCTTAATACTACATATAATAAACAGTTTTAGATTTTTTTCATTTTCATACTGTGTTGGTATATTGTATTTATTGTAGGTTATTCTAGAAAACACTGAGGTGAATATTGAAATGGAATATTCATGTCATGTTTGACTTTTTTCTTGAGTAAATTCTAGGAATAGAGAGTCTGGATCAAAGGGTATAGGATAATTTTAATTTTGTTTATTGTGAATCAGAGAGAGCGCGAAAGAAGGAACAGTGACAGATCTGAAGATGGCTACCATTCAGATGGTGACTATGGTGAACATGACTATAGGCACGACATCAGTGATGAGAGAGAGAGCAAGACCATCATGCTGCGCGGCCTTCCCATCACCATCACGGAGAGCGATGTAAGGAAAATCACAGTTCTGATGAGCAGTCCAGCAGACACAGTGAACTTTGAACTTCTTGCATTGTTATCTGATATTTTATCTTACACTAACATCTCAGCTAGTGAAATACATTTCTGTCTTTAAGGGTGACAGAAGCTGGGCATGGTGGCACACAGCTGTAACCCCAATACTCGGGAGGCTGAGGTGGGAGGACCATTGCAAGTTCGAGACCAGCCTGGGCTACAAAGTGAGCTCAAGGCCAGCCTGAACTGCATAGCGAGACCCTGTCTCAAAAAAAGAAGGATGACAGGAGTAAATTACCACCATATTTAGGCCTTGAAAGTCAGCATAGAGTTTTCAAAAGTTCCTTAAGATCTCTTATTTCTTCATTAGCTCTTAGAAGGTGATCAGTACATTTTTATTGAGTTGATTATTGAGAACATATAAAAACAACTTTACATAATCTTTGATTTGATGAGAAATATAATATCCACCTGAAACCTCAAGGAAGCCTCTTGGAAAGGAGGGTTGTTCTGACTCACTCTTCGGCGTAGAGAGGTTTTGGTGTGCTTGGCATTACTTGATTTCCAGCAGCATCTCTGTTCACCCCTTCCTTCTAGCTACATCTGTCACCTGCTTCCTTAGGGTCTCTCGACGTGTACGTTGTTCTACCAGTGTGCACTTCCCTTGAATAGTTTATGTAAAGCTCTCTGATCGATGAGGCAGTCTGTTTGATTTGTTTGTTTTTATTATAACAGGGCATTGAAGCCAAGGCCTTCACAGTGGCTCTTTTTTGTTTTGAGACAAGGTCTTCCTATGTTGCTCAGGCAGAGCTCAAACCAGAGATCTGCCTCAGCTGCCCAGAATGCTGAGATCTAGAATTTCATAGTCTGTTCCCAGGGCACTGTGTTTTTGTTTTTATTTTTTTCTTCTAAGAGCAGTATATTTGTGACTTCCACACAATCCCCACACTGTGGCTATCAGCATGCATGTCTCACTTCTACCACAAGATAGCTGATACCTGATACCACAAGATACCTGATACCAAAAGATACCTGATACCAAAAGATACCTGAAGAAAAACTATTGTAAAGAAGTAATTTGTGTTCCCACCGCTTAAAAATAGTATATGCTGTCTAGCCAGTGTTTGTGGTGGAAGGTTTGGGGGGAAAAATTGTTCTTTGAGACAAGGTCTTGATGTATAATCCAGGCTGACCTTTAACTCACTGTCTAGCCCAGGGTGGCCTCAAACTTGTGGCAGTTCTTTTGCCTCAGCCTCCCAAGTGTGCCACTGTAGTGTGCCACTATGCCTGGCTGAAAAATACTTTTAAAAAATATAAATGGAGAACATTTTGCCAGTACCTGTTGTCCTGGAGTAAAGTAGTATGCTAACTAATAATTTAAATTTTAGGCAGTGCTGAAGATAAGTATTAGATTCATATAACTTTGGATTGATAAACACTGGAAATAAGGCTTGTGATGAATGTGAGATACAATGTTAGAGCCAGTAGTGGGTAGTTACCTCATTATGTGTAATCTGCTGCACACCTGCTACATTATGTATACTGTCTTGGATGTTATGGTGATGCAGAGCCAGGGATCCTGCCTTGAAAAAGCATGTGGATGAGCAGCTAAGGTCAGCAGATGATGGTAACAGTGCAGAATAGAAAGGGGTAGGCCTTGCCAGCACTGTAGCCTGTACCTATGTTCCTACCTAGTCTGGAGACTAAGACAGGAGGGTCACCTGAACCCAAGAGTTTTTGAGGCCAGCCTGCACTACTAGCAAGGATTTATGTCTTTCAAAAAAAAAAAAAAAAGTTGGAGGTGAGGAGGAGAGCAGGGCATGATATCCTGGCACTCTGGGATGCTAAGACAAGAGGATCCTAAGTGTGAGCCCAGACTGGTCAATTTAGCAACTTAAGAGACTCTGTTTCAAAAACTAAAAAAGGACTAGAGATACACCTCAGTGCGACAGCCCTGGATTTGATTCCCAGTAACCAGCCAGCTCTCCCAAAAAACAACGTGGGGAGTTCTATGGTTGTCATTAGAAGTGGGCCTACTGAAAGGTCTTGCTGAAGGGTTTCAGAAGTTTATTTAAAGGAGATTGTTAGTACAGGATAAGGAAGAACTCCATGGAGTGCTGTTGTCCTGATTGATTTATTTTTGTGGTGCTGGGGGTTGAATGCAGGGCCTTCACACTAAGCCATGTTCCTAGCCCTTTTATTTTAACTTTGAGACGGGGTCTCACTAAGTTGCCCAGGCTGGGTTCCAATTTATGTTTCTCTTGTATTAGCTTCCCAGAGTGCAGTGATTATGGGCATGTGCCACCACACCTGCAGAGTTGAGCTGATTTGGTGGTGGTGGTGGTGGCAGTGGTAGCAGCGGCGGTGATGTTTTCAGACAAGGTCTCTCTTTATAGTACTCTCCCATTTGTAGTAGAGTACTTTCATGCTCAGCTAAGCATGAAAATTACTAATTGAATTTGCAGTGATCCTCTTGTCTCATCCTCCTGAGCGCTGGGATTACACGCATGTGCCACTATACCAGGCCTGAGCTGATTCTTTTTTGTTGTTTTTTGGTACTGGGGATCAAATTCAGGACCTTTGGCTTGCAGGCAGGTGTTGTGCCACTGAGCTATATTCCCAGCCATTTGAGCTGATTCCTCAGAAATAGAAATGCTTTGCCCTGGGCTGGGGATATAGCTCAGTGGCATAGCTTATGCCTGGCAAGCACAAGGTCCTGAGTTTGATTCCTGGTACCAAAAAATATATATATTTTGCCCTGGTAGGGAATTTGGGAGAAGCATGTAGTGAATGGCCCTCTAGGTGGGGGAATCACTTGAACAGACGTGAAAATTGAAAGGTGCTGAATCTAGATAAGGCCTTAAAATCAGCTTGATTTGCCCAGAGGATTTTTTACAGATGGACAAGAGACAGGGGGAAAGTGCTCTGTGGGCTGGTGGCAGGGGTCTGAAAGCTCAGCTAAGCGTGAAAGTTACTAAAGAGTTTGCCTGGCACCAGAGGCCCTATGGGTTAGACTGGTAGGCACCACCATGCCTGCTTAAAATCTTAGTGAAAAAATAAGTGTTCTTACATTTTATTCTTATATTTAAAAAAAAAAAAAGTTCTTTAGAAGAGTATACTAACCTCCTAAACTTGAGTGTATCACCTGTTACTGGTTTCCTTTTTACTTTAGCACCCTCCCACTTGCAACATGGAAACTCTTAGAGTAATAGCTCTGGTTATTATGTTACTATGTGTGTTACTGTATCATTAGTTCAATAGTAGTTACATTTATACCGGTGACTAATTCGTTTTATGTTACCAGGTATGAGATTGAGCACTATTATGTTAATTTGGTCTGGTACTTTTATGTAAGAAAATAGGTAATAATCTGTTCTCCTTATTCATGGTAGTTATGTTTCATAAAATCACCGTAAATACTGAACCATTGCTCCATTTTTGCCAACCACTCAGTACACAAACTTGTTTTATGTGTTCCTATTTAAGACTCTTTCTGTAATTTTGATTCATTCATTAACATGGAACTTGCAGCCAGTGGGATTATAATTTATGCCTGAATGACACCCAGCACACATTTTCCCCATAAAGGTACAGAAGGCCTTCTTGTGCTTAGAAACACTAGCAGCACTTTAGTGCTATGCTTGGGAACCATTTTAAACAATGAAATTACTCAAAGAAGGTACAGAATTGTGGTACTCAAGGTACTAGGCAGTTGTTCACAGTATGAAAGTTTAAGCAAAGCAAAGCATTGCCTCATTAGGTTTCAGCTGGGAACATGAGCATTTAGACAACTGTGTCTGTAGATGGCCACAAAAGTATTGGTCTGGGGATTATAAATTTTAATGAGTAGCCAGATTAGCAAATGTATATCTGTGAATAATGAAAATTGACTGTATATAATTGAGGGGGCTAGGAACATGGCTTGGGTTTTCATTTGTTTTTTGAGACAGGGTCTTGCTATGTGGTTCACACTGGCCTTGAGCTCACTTTGTAGCTCAGACTGGTCTTAAACTTGCAATAATCCTCCTGCCTCAGCCTCCCAAGTGCTGGGATTATAGGCATGCTCCACCACACCCGGTTTTGTTTTTGTTTTGGACCGGGAATTGAACTCACAACTTTTCACTTGCCAGGCAGGTGCTGTGCCACTGAGCTATATCCCTGGCACTTTTTCTTTCTTACTTTTTTTTTTTTTTTTTTTGGCGGTACCAGTGATCCCCCAGCCCGTTTTTTCTTTCTTAAACATTTTTATCAGTATATATTTGTGATATACAATGAACAGATTCATTGTGGAGTATCAATACATATATCACATTGACTACATATAATCTTGCACCTAACTGGAAAGTAGGGGCACTGAGAATCTGTTGTTCTTGGAAGTATTGCTCTTCTATGATTGATGAAGAGATAGTGTATTGTTTGTGTTGGTTCGTTTTGCTGAGACAGGGCTTTAGTATATATTTCAGGCTGGCCTTGAACTAACTCTAGCTCAGACTGGCCTCAAACTTGCAGTGATATTCCTGCCTCAGCCTCTCAAATGCAGGGATTACAGCCCTACACAACGCCTGGCCTGAGACTAATGTATTGATCATTGCCTTTTACAATGAAGCAATTAGTCTGTCATCTAGAACACACCTACCAGGCAGAATGTTTTTTTTCTGGGCCCAATTAATGTTATTTTTATTAGGAGCCTAACAGTGTTATGAAACTTACTCTCATCATTAATGTGAATGAGTGTAAGAAAATTATTTATTTTTCACATTGTTGTATATCAGATGTTTGCCTTGAGTGTGTCTCTTTTTCTGGCTATTCATTCTTGCTTAAATGTACCTTAGGAAATAATAACATATTCCTTCCTCTTTTCAGTCTCACTTTCTGTGTCCTGTAGACAATGAGATTAGAGTAAGAGAGGGAAACCTGGGGATGACAGGTAATCAGCAACTCTGTGTATCATAAAAAATTATGCCTGAGAGGAACTTTCAGGAAATGAACACCTTGAAGGCTGGTATACTACACTGATTTCTATGGAATGTATTCCTTCTATTCTTTATGCCTTTAAAGATAATTGCATTTTGCTGATAAGAGTTAAAAATTTGGCTAAACAATTCATGTACTTCTCTGTTACTTGAACTTTCTTTAGTATAAAATGATGCATGCCGAAGCTTTAACTGTAAATTTGTAAAACCTTGTGCAGATTCGAGAAATGATGGAGTCCTTTGAAGGCCCTCAGCCTGCAGACGTGAGGCTGATGAAGAGGAAGACAGGTGAGCGCTTGCCTAGTTCCTACTGCTCTTGTTCTCTTCCCCATTCCCACCGCAGTCCCTGAAGAGCACCCTAATATTCCCCAATTCTTCAAGCACATGAATTCAGAGTGAAAGGTTTGCCATGGCTAAGGAATGTGACACTTTGAAAACGATGTTAACATCTGAGGAACTTTCTAAAAACTTTGGTTTTAGGGTTTTTTTCTTTAGGTAAGTAATGATTTGTAAACTCCTCTTTGACTGTTCATAGTCTGTTGCATGGTTACTTTAAGCGTGGAATCAAATCGAGTGGCATTTAGTTGAGGCGGCTTGTTCCTTGCCATGGCAAAGTATCAAGAAGATCCCCAAGTCAAGTCACATTTGTAAAGCTGCTTCCCAATTGGCTTTGTCACGCAGTGTTGAAGCAGTGGGAGAGAGATTGACCTGTTATAAAGGAACTGACTAACACGAGTATCCCGTCTATATCTGAATGCTGTCTCTAGGTGTAAGCCGTGGTTTCGCCTTCGTGGAGTTTTATCACTTGCAAGATGCTACCAGCTGGATGGAAGCCAATCAGGTTGCTTCACTCACCAAGTCTAGATATTCATGAAAATGGAACAAGTCTGTACAATTAAAAAAAAAAAAAGGTTGAAGGAGTGGTTTGTTCCAAAGGAGTGACTTTAAAAAAAAAAAAAGCTTTGTATATATTAAAATTGACATTACTAGAATAAATATAGTATGAAATACTGCACTGCAGAACTTGTTCTGCTTTAAACATGGCTACCTGGCAGTGCTCTAATCACTGAATACCTGTCTGGTAATTATCAAAATACCTTAACCTTCTCTTTTGCCCAACCTGATTATATTCCTGTTCATTATCTCCATTGAGAGTAATCTTAGTGTTATCAAACTCTCTATTCAATAGTGAAGAGAATATAATGGAACTCTGTGGCACACAGTTTCATAATTAATTCCTTATTTCTGCCTGGAGACCACACGCCTCTTGAAGGCTAACTGCTCAGGTGGGTCTTCAGGAACTGGTTAAGGACCTAGTGGAATTTATGAACAGTAAGTCTGATGAGATTACTCGGGAGCTGTGTCCTGCTATCTAATTTAATTAGAATGGCACTAACATCCTAAGCTCCCTGAGAATATCTAATGTAGTCTGTTTAAATCATTGATGGTTCTTTGATGTAGTGTTAACTGAAGTATTCTTCAGTTTATCAAGATAATGTTTAGTGCTTGACACATAAATAAAATTTTTTTGCAAAAGTTTCAAAGTGCAATGCTGAGTGCCTTTAACTAAAAGCACTTGGGAAGTTTGTTAGACTCGCAACTTTTCTACAGTGTTTTATGGTTGAATTGCCCATGAATAAGAATTCTTTGATTAGTAATATCACTATAACAAGACTCACTAATAAGGGGGTATCATCTTGAATGACTGATGTTTAAGACTGTCAGTTTCTTAACTCAGAAGTCACAACCTAATCTTGTAGAAGTGGATCTTCATTCATTTCATACCACAGATACCATCCTAGTAAACCCAAAACATACACAAGCTTTATGTGAGTCAATTTTCTTGATGGCATCATTTGATGTAGTGGATGTTTTAGAATGACTAACCTGGGAGTTTAAAACTCCTAAGGAATTTTAGAAGACATTTAAAAGTCTCCTGAATTTAATTCTGTAAGACATTTAAAAGTCTCCACAATTTTAATGTATACAAAGCTATATTAATGTGTAATACTTGATTATAGTTCAAATTCACTCCAGAAATAAAGGCCAGTAGGATTAGGAACTCAGTGGTAGTTTGGAGTCTCCCCCAGCACACAGCCCTCCTAGCAGGGTGATCTGTTGACATATCTCCCAGCTTATATTTGCTTCTGTATATCAGTGAGTGGATGGCCCTTCAGCTCTTTCCCTCTTGGCCAGATATGCAGACTTGCCTTTGGATATTACAGAGACAAAATTCACAGTATGTCTTAAATATTCCAGAGTTTTGAGAGCCAAATTACTCAATTTGATCAACAATAATATATGTTTAAAGGAATTAAACTACTTTTAGAAATCTGGAAATTAATCTGCTACTGCCACTTAATCTGTCCTGGTAGTGTCAGACCATCACCCTCCCACCCTCCCCTCCAAACAGGAAAGGGAAGATGCTCCTATTAAGTGAAGACTCTCTGGGGCCAGGTGCTAGGTATGCTCTTAGCTAGACTGATTCAGCTTGGAGTTTGGACCTTTTAAAGTTAAGTTCCTTTTAGTCACTCGGTTGACTTAAAGGATGAGGTACACAGTTTATGATCTTTTCCTACCCCCTGAAGAAACTTCATTGGCCTCCTGGTTATTCATCCTGAAGCGAGTACCATCAGTTCTAATGAAAAACACCTAGGACATGACATGGCTACAGTTGGCAGGAAGAAATCTCTTTTAGATATTTTTTAGAGTTGGTGGCATTCAGAACAGTCCTTCCTGAGAGTTATAATCAGATTCCCTTTAAGAACGTGTTCCCCTCCCTTTGTCCTTCCAAACGCTACATCCTGAAGCAGTTTTTAGGGGAAGGGGAAATATAAAGTCTTTTACTTTGCATAAAGATGAGGGACTGGGAAAAAGTGAAGCAAAGCCCAAGGACACCATGCTAAGGGCTAACACAGGAGACAGACTCAAGACTGGGAGAGGTCTGTCTTCTGCTTTTGCAATAGACTGTCACTCACAGGCAGCCCGTCAATGCTGATGTTAGGACTCCGGCTCTGCTGGAGACGGCCTGGCGCATGTCAGCGTTTAGTGCTCGGCAGCTTCTCAGCACTCCCTGACTCTGCGTACCCTCACCCTGCGCCCCACTCTCTCACTGCCTGTCTGAAGGACTGGATGGGCCGAGTGTAGGTGGCGGTGGTTGGTCCTCCCCGTATGTTGTCCATTAATTCCAGAGCACTGATTTTTCCGAAGTGTGCTCTGCCCTGGGAAAATGGACACACGTTCCTCACAATGGGAATAACTAATTGCTTCTTTTCTTACAGAAAAAGTTGGTGATTCAAGGAAAGCACATTGCAATGCATTATAGCAATCCCAGACCTAAGTTTGAAGATTGGCTTTGTAATAAGGTAAGCACATGTCCTTCAGTAATAAGCAAGTCTCCTTTGGGATTTTGTTGTTTTTCTGTTTGATGTCCAGAAAAAGGAGATTAGTAAGAGCATGATTACCAGCTCTTATGGTAAGGTAATTTTTGTGTGTTGTGACTTTCTGTAGGTCCACCTTTGGTGGAATAAGAGGATAGGATGGGTAGAACTTAAGAGGTTTTGTTTTATGAAGACCCAAGTTCCTAAGCTCAGAGCTTCCAGTTAAGATTTTAGGCATTAAAGTATAATACTTGATTACAGTTGCAAGGCCAATAAGATTAGGGACTTAGTGTGGTGGCATACAGGTGTAATCTTAGCTACTGAGATAAGAGGAACACAAGTCCTAGGGTAGCTTGGGTAAGTGAGTGAGATTCTGACTCAAAAGTTAAATAGAAAGGGCTAGGGATGTAGTTCCATGGTAGCATGTTCCTGGGTTTAATCCTCAGTAGCACCAAAGAAAAAACAACTTTTAAGCATGTTTCACTTATTGTTTGTTGACTTCTAGAGCTCTCAACTTTGGCATATTCTCTTGAGAGTATTAACAGAAATCCTTGAGAACCTAAATACAGAAAGGTCTATTGGGCCCTCTCACTGCGTGCCTTTTTGGGGAGCATTTTTTGGTTTTGGTTTGGTTTTGTTTTGGTTTTTTGAGACAGGGTCTCCCTGTGTAATTCAGTCTGGCCTCAAACTCACTATGTAGCCCAGGCTGGCCTCGAACTCGCAGTGATCCTCCTGCCTCAGCCTCCCAAGAGCTAGAATCACAGGTGTGCGCCCACATCCCTGGCTCTACTTTTTTTGAACTAGTTATTGGACTTTCCTGTGGCCTCATTACTCTAATTTACATTGTTACTAGAAAGCCTAGCCTAATGTGAGAAATAATCACAGATCCAGATGTGGTGGTACACATCTGTAATCCCAGCACATGGGAGGCAGAGGAAGGAGGATCATTTAGTTTGAGACCAGTCTAAACTGCATAATGAGACTCTATCTCAAAAAAAAAAGGGAATTATAAATACAACATTTTTTCTTTCAGTGCTGCCTTAACAATTTCAGGAAAAGACTGAAATGCTTCCGATGTGGAGCAGACAAGTTTGGTAAGCATGAATTCAGCTGTTGGAGAAATGCAGTAAAATCTAGCCAGTGAAATTATTGTCTATAAACTGAAGAATAGTAAAGATTTTAAAACAGTTAAACATTAACTTGGACATTTTCTTTAAGCCTTTTATCTTAGGGTAAGTAGATGCTCGCAATGTTTACAGAAAATTCAACCGGGTGTTATGGCACACATCTGTGATCCCAGCACTCAGGAGGCTGAGGCAAGAGAATTGCCAAGGCCAGCCTGGGCTACATTGTGAGACTCTGTCTCAAAAAAAAAAAAAAAAAAATTCTTCTTACTTTCCAAATTAAATTTGCTTACCTTGTTTGCATTCTGCTTCTGCTTTTTGCTATTTCAGAGTAATTCCAGTCCTACCCTGGCCCAATATTTGCATTCTATGTTAAACATGTCAAAATGATAGGGTTCTTCTAGGTGTGGTGGCGCACGCCTGTAATCCTAGCACTCAGGAGGCTGAGATAGGAGGATTGATGTAAATTGGAGGTCAACCTGGGCTACATAGTGAGTTCAAGGCCAGCCTGAACTGCATAGTAAGACCCTGTCTCAACAAAAAAGGGGGCGTGGGGATTTTACTATAGCCACAGATCCTTTAAAAAAAATAATAATAAAACTTTGGAGTTTTAATGTGTTCCTTTACTAAAAATATACTGTATATCTATCTTGTTTTCAATTGTGTCTCTTCCTCTTTCTAGATTCTGAACAGGAAGTACCCCCTGGAACCACAGAGTCAGTTCAGTCTGTAGATTACTACTGTGATAGTAAGTTACAGTATAATCTTTCAGTCTTAAAAGTTAACCTTTCTTGGGAGGCTAAGGCAGGAGGATAGCCATGAGTTCGAGGCCAGCCTGGGCTACATAGTTCAAGGCCAGCCTAAACTACATAAGCGAGACCCTGTCTCAAAAAAAAAAAGTTAACCTTAGTTTGACATTTTGGTACCCTTGCCCTTTTTTTAATGAGTAGCAGCAGCTTCCAGTTGTCCCATAAGAGATTGGTTTTAAGAATTTTCTCCGTGGGCTGGAGGTACAGCTCAGTGGGCTAAGTGCTTGCCGCTGAGCACTAGGGCCCTGAGTTCGATCCCCGGTCCCGGAAAAAAAAAAAAAAGAATTTTCTCCGTGTTAGAGTAAAAAATACATTAGGAACTTGTGAAAATTGATTTTTAGTTTTGTTTTTAAGCCTGTCTTGAAAAGCATTGGTGATGAGATGATGTTTGTATTGTTTGTCTCTTCCCTTTGCAGCAATCATTCTTCGGAACATAGCTCCACATACTGTAGTGGATTCCATAATGACAGCACTATCTCCCTACGCGTCCTTAGCTGTCAATAATATTCGTCTCATAAAAGACAAGCAAACCCAGCAGAACAGAGGCTTTGCATTTGTGCAGTTGTCTTCTGCAATGGTGAGGTTCTTATTGACTCTTTCCTTTTAAAGAAACAGCAGTAGGGGCTGAGGATCAAGCTCCGGGGTAGAGGGCGTGCTTAAACGTGTGAGGCCTCAGGTTTGATCACTGGCACCAAAAAATTGAAAAGCAATTTTAAGAGCTAAATGTGGTTCATTCTATTTTGATATTATGTATGAGGCTTTTGGAGACCAAGGTTCAAGGCTACATAGTGATGCATTGCAGTGCTGTTATAGGATCAGTTGGGGGTGGTGGGGGATGACGTTGAGACATGGTTTTGCTATGTAGTCCGGGCTGGCCTTGAACTTGCTGTGTAGCTCAAACTGACCTCAGACTCCTCTTGCCCCTGCCTGAGCATCTCAAGTGCTAGGACAGACAACACGTGTGCACCACCATACCCATCTTGTAGGACTAATTTCATAATAAGTACTAAAAATAGTGCCATTCTAGAGAGCTGGCAGAACTAGAGTACTAGCTGCAGTGTAGTCCTTCCTGCTTTGCTTTACGTTGTTAGGGGGATTTAGAATTTTGGAGGTGGGGACTGGGGCTCTGCACTGAGCTACATCCTGAGGCTTTTTAAATGTTCCTTTGAACTTTTGAGATGGTTTCGCTAAATCACTAAGTTGCTCAGACTATGTTTGAATTTGTGGTCCTCTTTACAGGCATTCTTGGGTGTTCTGTCTTGTCTTGTTTTGGTTTTTTTGGTACTTGGGAATCAAACTTAGGACCTTGTGCTTGCCAGGCAGGTGCTGCGCCACTGAGCTGTATCCCTGGCCCTCCTGGCTTTTTTTTTTTTTTTTTTTAAGCAATAATCACATCCTGGAAGTGTTTCTTTTCTCAAAGTTTCATATATGCAAATACAATAAGAAATGACTGCTTTTTTAAAAAGTAGCTGTATTTCTTGAACGGGTAGAGAGAAATTTTTTTATTGCCTGACAAATTTGTTTTTCTTCCTGTTGTCTTTCAGGATGCTTCTCAGCTGCTTCAGATATTACAGAGCCTCCATCCTCCTTTGAAGATTGATGGGAAAACTATTGGGGTTGATTTTGCAAAAAGTGCCAGAAAGTGAGTGACTTCATTGTCATTTCAAACTGCTGCATCTGCACATTTGTCTGGCAGTGCTTTGACAACTGTTTTCCAATCCCTGCCCTCCACACAGAGATGCCCTCCTCCCTAGTTCAAGGCCAAGAAGATAATTGTCTGCTCTTAGAATTTATTCTCTGCCTTATGTAACCAGTCTATAGCAGTTGCCAGAAATGGTTTCAGAGCAGGACAAAGGGAAGTGTGGCAGATGGGCTGAGAGCATGTTCTATGTGAGCAGCAGCAAACCTGTCCAGAAAAGCTTTTTCTTCAAGAGCAGCACACTAATAGCTTCATGTCTGTAGTGCTTTGGGCTAACTCTAAGTTTCCCTTTTCTAATAATATGTACATTGTTCATCCAACAAGTGTCTTGCTATGTGGCCATTCCAAAGTAGAGCAGTGATACTACAGGGACTCTTGCCCATGAAATTTGGCCTTTCTGGCGTTTGAGACCTGACAAGACTAGTATAAATCACTGCCCCCTTGGCAGTATGGGGCACTACTTGCAGGTATAACTGAGTGGCATACAGTCACATGACTTGCTCTTTGGTTTCAGGGACTTGGTCCTCCCGGATGGTAACCGAGTCAGCGCCTTCTCTGTGGCCAGTACCGCCATTGCTGCCGCTCAGTGGTCATCTACCCAGGTGAGAGATGCACCCTTTTGCTCAGGGTGGTATGGCTGTGGTGCCCGAATTCACGGGTGTGATCTGTTCTTTGGTACCCGTGATAGAAATCTGCAAGGGCATTTTCAGGAAGTACTTCCCTAGCTGCTTTTACTTGATGCCCACTAAGTTTGTCTTTGCTTCCTTTTCTTTTGACATATTGCAGTCTCAAAGTGGTGAAGGGGGCAGTGTTGACTACAGTTACTTGCAGCCAGGCCAAGATGGTTATTCCCAGTATGCACAGGTAGGTCTATTTGACCAGCATTCAACTTCTAGACTGCATAATAATGTATATGACAGTAGTAGTTTTTAATGGCAGACTTTGCTTCAGTACTCACAGGATTACCAGCAGTTTTATCAGCAACAAGCTGGTGGATTGGAATCTGATGTATCCTCTGTATCAGGTAGTAAACTTTATCTCCTCTTTATTTTTCGTTTACGCAATTGTGGTTGAGGGATATGTCTAGATGTCTTGACTAGACCCAAAGTTATATCTGTATCCCTGCAAGAATGTGGGAGACACATTCAAGGCTGTCACTATCTGCCCAAGGGTTTGGAAGTGTTAGGGTTGTTGTGTACACCCAAGAACCAGTATAATTTCGAAGAGACCATCTTGTGATGTGTTTTATTTTTGGAATTCAGCTCTGTATTTCCCTGCCTGGTTATTAGTTGTTAGTGCCTACATAAGTTCAAAGAACAAAGAATGTGGCTTTAGAGAGATGATAGACATCAATCAGAAGTGTCATAATAATACAGTAAGTCCCCAATTTATGAACATTCAAGTTGTGAACTTTCACAAATACAAACAGACCTAACATTACAAACACGCATAGATGAAAACAAATCACAGAAGTAGCTTACATGTGTGCTATGTAGTACAGTGCTCAACCAGAGCCCAGGATGTCCAGAACCAAGAGGAAAAGCAGTGGTGATGTAGAGGGAACTGCTAAGAAGCACAAAGCAATATGCATTGTGTGTTTGTATCACAAGTGTCTCAGGCTCACTTTGTCGGACTTCTGTAATAATGACTTTAGTTTTTATTCCAAAATTAATAAGACTTACAATCAAACCTTTCCTTAACCTAGAGCAGAGAATACATGCTTTTTGTATTCTTAGCCATCATACAGAATTCTTTGTGTATCATGTTCTAGTTGAATTATAAGAAAATGAAGCCAGGTGTGGTGGTGCACGCCTGTAATCCCAGCACTCAGAAGGCTGAGGCAGGAGGATCGTTGCGAGTTCGAGGCCAGCTTGGGCTACAAAGTGAGCTCAAGGCCGGCCTGAATTGCATAGCAAGACCCTGTCTCAAAAAGACCAAAAAAAAAGAAAAGAAAGACCAGTGGTTTTGGCACAGAACTATAATCCCCAGTTACTCTGGAGGCTGAGGCAGGAGGATTTTAAATTTGAAGCCATCTGAGCAACTTAACAAGACCCTGTCACAAAATTTTTTTGAAAGCCTGGGGATGTAGCTCAGTGATAGACTATTTATCTACCAGTAGCAAGGCACAGGGTTCAAATCCAAGTATTACCCCTAAAAAAGATTAAATTGGGTATTGCACTTAGCTTGGAGTTCTGTGCCTTAGGTCTGCCTAACTCATGTTTATCATCTGCTTAGCAGTGACCACCACCTCCGCAGCTGTAGTGTCCCAGAGTCCCCAGCTGTATAATCAGACCTCCAATCCACCTGGCTCTCCGGTAATTCTGTCCTCTTATTTGTGATTATTGGGGACATTTTGTGTTGCTGTACATACAAATACTGTCTTTTCCTGCTATATGAACCTCAGCTGAATAGTACACTTTCCAACCTATTTTTCTCTGTTTCATAGTATTAATGAAGTTTTACTATGTGTCTGTGCTTATATTTCCAATATAAAATTACAACCAGGATATATTTAAACTTTGTGCATGCTTCAGCTTGACCTTAAGAAAGTTGTCAGCATGTGTTTTTTCAAGGATTGCTTTGGCCCCTTGCTGTGGTGTGTCTGTCAGGGGATCCCTTCCTCCTGGATGATTGCAGTGATTTAGTTTCTTGAAAGGCTTTACAGTTGAAATTATATTGAAGCTGCTGTTCTTTCCAGACTGAGGAAGCACAGCCTAGCACTAGCACAAGTACACAGGCCCCAGCTGCTTCCCCCACTGGTGTAGTTCCTGGTACCAAATATGGTAAGCTAAACCTTACGGGGCTGCTGACAGTTAGAAGTCCTAGTTGCTATCTTTGTTTAATAAAAGTTCCTCTCCCTTTATGGATGACAGAGGGACACTTGGGAATGAAGAGAAAAACATTAAGGCCTGCTGTGTCTCTTTGGCTTAGAATTAAAAATAAAGTTTTCTTACCTGGAATGACTGCTGGATTTTGTCTTTGCAGCGGTACCAGACACATCCACTTACCAGTATGACGACTCTTCAGGGTATTATTATGACCCCACGACAGGGCTCTACTATGACCCCAACTCACAGGTAAGAGTGCTGTTCTCCTCACTTTCACTATAAGGGTCTTAGTTCTGCTTTGTACATTTATGAAGAATGAGATAATTCCCTGCAAAGGAATATATAACCCAGTAAGTTCGATTTTTATTATTAATTGGGTGTAGTGGTGCTGGGCATCAGACTCTACCACTGAGCTGTATCCCTATCCCTTAAATGAGTTTTAGCCATCAAAATATAATGTTTTTTGTT
>PVLD010025505.1:0-23629 GCA_004027595.1 Dinomys branickii
TCCGTTCTCTGTTTTTGAACAGATTTCCTTCATGACTTTTAGTTTATATTCCCACCCTCGGGTTCTTACACCAGTGATATAATACGTTGCCTGCACATGTATCGCTGATTTATTTCACTTATGAGTATGGACTCCAGTTTTGTCCACTTGCCTACAAAGTTCCCAAAATTGTCTTTCTTTATAGCTGAATAATATTCCGAAAAACTAAATATTGACATGCAGCATATATCTACCAAATGTGATAGCTCTATCTCCACTAATAATAAAAAAATAACTCAACAGTAGTAATGTAGAGTTAGCTATCTGTTTAGGGATTAATAAAACTCAATGGGCATATTATTAAAGATAAAGGGAATAGAAAATTGGATAATGCAGAAAGAAAAATTTGAAAAATTAAACAATGGAAGGTGAGAAGGAGGAGAGAAAAGTTGGATAAA
Organism: Dinomys branickii; assembly: GCA_004027595.1. Taxonomy (NCBI): domain Eukaryota; kingdom Metazoa; phylum Chordata; class Mammalia; order Rodentia; family Dinomyidae; genus Dinomys; species Dinomys branickii. The sequence continues at coordinate 438 of PVLD010025505.1, forward strand.
GGATCCTATTATAGAGTAGAGGTAACAGAAAAAACCAGTGACAAATAAAATATAAAAGAAAAAAATAGATAAAAACAAATAATGTGGAGAATACAAAATACAAAAAATTAAAAGGAAAAATAAAAAAGAAGTAACAAAAAGAGGAAAAAATGTATTCAAGTAGAGCAAATTTTTTTTCTGTAATTTTGAATTAGTGGTTTCCTTCTGAGATTCACAATTTTGACACCCAGCAAGTCTTATTTATTTCTGCTTAGACTTATGATCTGTGGTTTTGTGAGATGCGTTCCTTATTCCAGAGGCCCTATTGTTTACCTCAGGCTGTGGCAAGGTCCATGCTGAGACACGCCCTTGCTCATGCTGATGGATAGGGAAGGCTTTCAGACCTCGTATCTATGCTGGATACAGGAGTCAAGGGTTCAGGTATCAAATGCTGGTGCACACTTTCAGACCCAGCTGTTTATGAGCACAGCTCAAGTTTTTCCTGGCTTCTCATTGCAGGGGGTGAGGCTGGCATTCTTTCTCACCTGAATTTAAACTTCTAAGGGGATCTCTTTCTAGTTCACTCCCTGTCCATGACTGTCTTTAGTGGCTGTGTTTCGTCCTGTCACTGTGCAAGGGTAACCCTGGGAGCCCCGAAGGGCAATTATGTTTCAGTTGTTCTGAGTCTCATATTTAAATAATCAACTCCTTCCCCAAATGGTCCTGATCAAGGACTTGCTGGTTGTATGGTGGGTGCCCATGCTTGAAAGCCTCCTGGGTTGTCACCTTATGTGTGGAAGGAGGCCCCATGCTGTTTCTGAAGTAACGTAGGCCATAGTCCCATTACCCTTTCTCCTAAGATCTCCCAACCCTGGGAGCTCACCTTGCATGGTACATTGACAACTGGTGGCCAACTTATAACACCCAGATGAACTGAACCAACATGGTAGGGGTGTGGGAGGCCCACCTGAGGGTTGTTAATGGTAGCATAAGAGGCAGTAGTGGAGAAGAAGTGAGGCTGTTGGGAGCTGGTAGAAGCTGTTGGGTGCTGTTAGAAGTGTAAGAAATTATTGGTTCTCTTGGAGGAACTCATCATGCTGGCTTTCCTGATGAACTGTTCTCACTTTCTGAGGAGCTCAGGAGCTCATTTTCATTGAGAATGGCTTCAGTTCACTTTGGGGGAGCTCTGGTCTTCACTTTTAGCATCACTTCTTGGCTCCAGAGGGAAAGATGGTGCATGCTTAGTCTCCTGGAGGTTTGTTGCGTTGGCTTTCCTGACAGGAACTTGGCTTTCCTCATCATCAGAGTAGCTCAGAAACTCATTGTTGCTAAGGATGCTGTAATGCTTTTCAGGCGAGGTCTGGTTCTTACTTTCAGTGGTGTTTCCTGGCTCAAGTTCATATCCCTCCTCCTGCTAGCACAGATCCTTCATTCTGGGGCTGTAGACTTTCTAGCTTTTACCACTGACCTTTGGGCCTTCCCAGTGCCTTCCCATGAAACAGGTCTGCATGGGATATTGTCATAGGCTCTAGACCTCCAGCTGGACTCACGGGGGCATTTTTATGGGCTCTAGGTCTTCAGCTGAACTCATACAGGACATTACCTTGGGACCCAGGTCCTTAGCTGGATTCTTTGGTCTTTAGCATGTGAACAGATTTCCAGCACTCTTTTTTGTATATGATTCTTAGGGTGATTATTAGAAATAATTTTATAAAATGTGTCCTGTACTATATTGTTCCCCTTGCAAAACCCCAAAGTATGACACCTTGTTTCTGAGGAGCCTGGTTCCCCTCCCTGCTAACCATGAGAGCCAGGGAAAGAGTCCAAATTGTTTCATTCTTTTCTGTGCATCATGGGCCATTTTTAAAACTTCTCTGTAGCATCTAATTTTTCCTGGACGTTTCATTCCAATTTTTGGTGATCTACTTCTTTTCTTCAACAGCTTACAGTTATTCAATGTCTGGTTTGTCAATCTTGGAGAGATTCCATTTTGCTTCTGATCACCACTCTGCCATTTCTATTCTTCAGTTTATTTGTTGAAGTAAAAAGCATACACTGCTTCTCTTCTCCTTTCCCTGTGTTTTTTTTCTCCCTAACTTGTACCTTATCTTATAGGTAATGACATATTATTCTCTTATATAGGTAATAAGGTACTATTATATTGTATGAGCATGTTTTTGAAAGTCTTTTCTTTCTATGCATATGGCTGAATTTTTTAGAAAAGGGAGTGAATAATTTAACCCAAGAATTTAAAATTATTCATACATGCATTATATTTATATATTTATTTATGCACGTATGTTGGGGTACTATTTATCAGATAATTTACGAATGCTGAGATATGTCATTCCTAAGTGGCAGAAAATGCTTGGGGAACCTTAAAGTAGGGGAGTCACTACTCCTCATAGTTGCTGTTGAGACATTCCAGAACGTTTTCTAAGAGGATCCTGGCCCCTGCCTTGGTACACACCAATGCTTCTCACTTGAAGTAGGTGAGGTATAGGGATAAAAATAATCAAAGTGTCTGGAGTTGTGGGCTTCCCTCTCTGGGACATTTGACTCCTTTACTGAGGAAGAGGTAGTAAGTTATGAAGCCAGCGAGGCTGTCTGTCTCTTAAGATTATCATTAGAAGGAAAGTGAGGCTTCCTCATCTGAAAAACTTTCTATTTCAGGTGAGAACCCTGCTGCTGTCTGTAAAGAGGCTCAAGATGACCAGAGGAATCTGCTCAGATTGAGTGGTTTACACCCTTTTGCAACCACATTGGCACAGGCAAAAATCCCACCACAGTCTATCCTAAAATGGTACCAGCTAAAAAAAAAATACTAAAACTGTGGTCACATTCAAGAATACCTGAGGTGGCTGTTAGAAAACAGACTTGTGACCCTACTTACTACTACTCCTAAGTCAGACTATTTGCTAAATCAGAATATTTAGCAGTTTGTACTTTTAATGAATACTCTGGCTCATTCTGTAACAGAGAGACTAGTAACTGTTCAAAAGATGTCATTTGGGAAGCACTGATTTGGTATTAAACAACTGTGATATTACATCTACAAATAGGATGAACCTAGAAAATTAATGGGGTTCAGCCCAGTTTTAGGTTTATGATTTTAGGCATCTTTCTGCCCAGTGTGTTGCAATAAGCTTGTAAAATTTAAGCAGACACTGGCTCCTGTCTCAGATTATTTACTCGTTGTTATTGGTCATTGTTTGACTTTTGACTTTTGCCCCTATTTCTCTTCTTTTCATATGTAAGTCCTGCATAGTGTTTCCTGATCATCTCTGTTTTGATAAATCACTTATACCACCACTGCCCTGCTCACCTCTTGGATCTGGATGTTTGTCTGCAGACCTAGGTAAGGGTCTCTCTTGTCCAGCATTTGCTTGACCCTGTCCACAAATGATATTAGACATCAAATCTTCTTAGGGAGGCAACGCATTTTCCATATTTCTAGTTTTTATAAGATTTCCCTCCCTGACATATTCCTCTTAGATTGTTTTCACTCTTTCAAAGGTGGAGTAAGTTACATGATGTCATTTTGGGAAGGAATTAGGCACACAAACCTAAACCTTTTATTCCCTCCCTTTTCCTAGGAGCAAATTGCCTGAAGGAAGTTGCATCCTCTGCTGCACACGGAACAAGAACAGATCTCAGTGTGGAAAAATCTGAGCTTTTCTAGTTGGCCTGGTGTGCAAACACATGTCCCTAATTCTGGACCCACATTATAACATCCATCAGGTCAGAATTTGGGTGGAAAAAACGATGTCACTTACTTGTGTTCTCTTAACCTTCTGCAAAGCTATGACCTATGAAGAAACTCTTCCTAATAGCTTAAAATAATATGAAATATGAATCCAGTATGTACCAAGTTGACATCACTCTCTCTGTACCTAATGGGATTTTTCTAACACAAAGGAACATAAGATATATTGTGGAGAAATAAGCATACAAGTCGTCTTGCTGATGGATTGTTCTGGTAGAGTCAAATGGAGCATAATAATAAAAACACAGCAGAGTAATAGGAACTAAAGTGTAAATAATATTCTATTACTTATTAATCAGCCTCAGACATTTCACTTAACATTCAGAAATTTTACTTATTTCTTCTTAAATAATGATAATAATATCTTCCTCTTAAGATTGTAGTGATAAGCCAGGAATGGTAGTGCATGCCTATAATCCAGTGCTCTGAGAGGCTGAGGCAGAAAGATCCCAAGTTCAAGCGCATCCTCCCATCTAGCGGCACTTTGCACCAGGAGGACTGTTACCAGGGATACATTTTAGAGCCAACAACCTGAAGGCCCCTGTACCGACTGCCAATTAAATACTGAATTGCTTCCTAGAATTTTGCCCATTCCTTAGCCTCGTTTAGTGTGGAAAGACTGGGGTCATTCACTTAGAAGTTGTCCGGGAACACAATTGTAAAGGCAATTACAGATATCCTCAGTGGAGGGGAGGAAGTGGAAGTAATGTTTGTGTAAGTAGTTTCTGAGCTCCCCCTTATATAGGATTTCTTTCTTGTGTGTATATGTATGTGTGTGTATCAATTTCCTTCTTCGTGTTTAGTAATTTTCATTGTAGAGATCATTTACTCCCTTGGTTAAGATATTTTTGTTTTGAGCTATGGTGAATGGGATTTCTTCCTTGATTTATTTCTCAGGAATTATGTTATTGGTGTGTAGAAAAGCTGTTTTGCTTTTTGGTGCTATTGGGATTGAATCAAGGGCCTTGTGCAGACAGGCAAGTGCTCTGTGACTGAGTAATATTTCCAGCCCTTTTAAATATTTTATTTTGAAATGGAGTCTTGTTAATTTGTCCAGACTGGCCTTGAAGTCGTAATCTTCTTGCCAGCTTCCCAAGTAGTCTGTGACATTAGGCCTGTTTCGATCTTTGTGTGCTGATTTTGGATCTGCAACTTACTGAATTTATCAGTTCTAAGTTTTGAGTGGAGTCTTCAGGTTTTTCTCTATGTAAAATCCTATTGTCTGAAAACAAGGATAATGTGAACTCATCCTTTCCTATTTGAATGTTCTTTATTTGTTTATGCCCTTTTTCTTTGGCTAAAACTTCCAACACTCTGTTCAATAACATTTATAAAATTGGACATCCTTTTCTTCTTATTGACCTTAGAGTAAGGGATTTAAGATTTTCCTTATTCAGTATGATGTAGCACATGTGGCCCTTATTCTACTGAGGTACATTCCTTATATGCCTAATTTTCTGAGGACTTTTATAGTGAAGGGATGTTGAGTTTTATCAAGTGTTTCTTCATCAAATGCTATTAAGATGATCGTAATTAAATATCTGTTTCTAAGTATCATCCTTTCTGTTGACAGGATGTATTATACTTGTTGATTTACATATATTGAACCATCTTTGTTTCTCTGGGGATAAAAACCATTCAATCATGGTGTTGTTGTAACTCACTGGGGCTCTCAGTGGACCCAGGGGAAAATGGCAGCAGGATGAGGGAAATACAGACAAGAGACAAGAGCTGAGGTCAGGTGGAGGTCGTCTCTCTCCTGGTGGTAGAAAAACTGAAAAACCACTACAGGGGCATTTATTTGTATTGTTTATGAAGTATCACGAGACATGGGGTTGCCTAGTGACTAATGACTGGACTTGTCTCAGGCAAAATGTTTTTCTCAAGAGTGACGTAGCTTGACAGCTTTAGACACTTTGGGTCTTGTCTTGCTCCCCCATATGACCAGTATCCACCTTCAGCCACTCCCTGCATCTCATTTTTTCTGTTTTGTTGTATATGGGATGGGTGTTCAGCTGCAGTTGGAGAAGCTGTATTTGGAGAACTCTGTGGAAGATCTTTTCATTTTTGATGAACTTACTCATTTAGGCTAAAGATTTTCAGTCCAGAGATTTTTTAGTACCTGTATACAGCAAGTTATCCTTGTATAGTCCAATAATTCATAACAGTTGTGAGTTACCAGTACAGCTAGCAATTGTCAGAAGTTGTTAGTGATTTGAAACATATTATAGCTAGCATATTACTATGTTATTGTTTTCTACATCTTGTGGTTATACTTTTCTGCTGGATATTTAAGACCAAGTTAAAGTGATACCTGTATTAATAAAAATTAACTTCTTATTATTTATCAAGGTCAGTTAAATCTCCTCAGGATTTACCTTGGAACCACTTACACTCCCTCTCAGTACCTCTGTTAGTGTCAGCCATCTTGACACTGACATTGCTTGACCACGTTGCATTCTGTGAAAGCTTGAGAGATTTTTTTCCCCTAGTGACTCTCCTTAGGCACATTATACATCACTGAATCACTTTGCTTTGTGGTCCCATAATCTCCTTGATCAGAAAATCAAGGACTAAGTCATGTTATAGGATATTGCAGCAGAGGTCCTCTTATGTCCTGGGTCCTCACTGACCTCAGAGGGCTAGAGCAAAATATTGGCTATTGTTATGGTTGATACATTGTGTAAACTTGGGGAGTCTAGAGGTTTGACTGCGTGATTCAGCAGAAAGCCAGGGCGCTTGCTTTGTATATACCTGAGCCTGTGGAAGAGGAGGGCATGGAGATTATGGGAGTGCTACACACCTCCTGGGTGGAGGTAGCCTGTTTTCAATATAAGGGAAGGAAAGAGACTGCTTGCCACCATACCTCCCTTTTGCTGGGGGAGCTATGCTCTGCTGCCATGAATGTTTGCCCTCTGCCATGTGCCATTCTGCCTCAGAACCAGCCAAGTATGTACTGTAACCTCCACAAACCGTAAGCTAAATAAACCTTTCCTTCCTTCATTTTGGGCATTGGGTATTTTGTCTCAGCAATGAAAGAAAAGTAACCAAGACAGCTATCTTCTTAGCCCAATCTAGCTTTCTGATTTTGGGACTCTAAACCTCAGTTGTTGAACATACAGAAGAGAAGATTCATGACATTACATTGTAATGGAGGCAATAAGCTTAATACTGCTATCTTATCTGAATATCAAACACCTTAGAACAGAAAATGAAACTGTTATTTTCTAGCAACCATGGATATTCTAACATTTAAATCCCTATAGAATGTTAACAGACAATAGTTACATATTTTTACCCAGAAATTTTGAAATCAAAGCCGTACATAACATTGCAGCATGACAACCATGATGATATTCTGTGATACAGCTGATTTTTCATTTTGACATAACATAACCCCTTTAACCAATCATCTCTATCCAATATATAAGAAGCTTTTCCCTAATTTATTGTCCTTTAATGGGATAACAGTCACATATATTTTTTGTTAAAGACAGAAGTCTGAATCTGAAGGAAAAATTTATCACAATAAGTATACTTGTTTTACATTTTGGAAGACCTATATATGAAATTATGAATATATTTAATACACCATGAGATTAACAATAATGAATTGTCACACACTTGTGAAAAATCTTTGTGTCTTAATTTACACAAATAGTATCTCGCATAATTTGTACAAAGAACATCTTTTTTGGGAAAACCTTATTTTCTTTTTTCTGGAAAACTTAACTTGTGCCTATGACTGAATTATTGGGGGCATGTCCCATAAGACTGTGGGGACCACTGAGGGCTCCTTATTAAGGGGGTTGGCCAAACAAAGTTTGGCCACCCGTCTACTTCCCAACTGGATTCTTGTGCAACAATCTCTACTCACCCTAAGATATTTTTGTTTAAATTATCTTAATTTTTTGATGACTTATGAAAAACCTAATCACAATACTTAACATGATAATTTTTAACAAAGAGAGACTCTCAAGTCATAATGCATAAACAACAATAAACATTACATGTATAAAACCAACTTTAACATCATCTTGACTAGCTGGAAACTTGGTAGAAGCACATCTTTAATTTAGATGACATTTATCTATAAACCAATTAGATTACAGACAATTGCTTCAAAAATCAAAAAATACAAAAAAAGAAAAATTTGTTGAGCTCAAATAAAACAGCTGTTTACAGATTTTACAGAGACAAACAAGAGCACACACAAGACAATTTGCTTATAAAATCAAAGTGCACTTCAATATATTTTTTGACCAAACTGAATATAATAACTCTATTACAATTTTAGAAATTTATAATTATAAATAGACTAGTCAGAGTTTGTTTCTCATCAATTATCAGAGATCTCTTAGAAAAATTTGGGAGGAATAAAATCTTTTATCTATAATTAATATACATTTTAAAATACTTTATTTTGTCTTAAGAATACTGATAAACTTCAGCTCAGTTAGCTGTATACACTCTATCACCTACTCAGACCTGTGACTTCCATTTTTGTTGCCATCTCCTGGATATTCTGTGTCAGTTCCTTCAGTTCGCCCCAGGTTGGTTCTGACTTCATTGCTGTCAATCTCTTCACCAGATCTGGATTTATGATACAGCCAAACAGCATGTTCTAACAAAACACAAACACATCCACAACCCCAAGTTAGCTCTTTCTTTTCATGCTTTACCTGATGGAATTATCTTTCTGCTGCTGTACTTCCGTCTTTTGTAGAATGTAAAATTTTAATAGTTTATACTGCCAAGTGAAGTGGAAGGGATTGATTTTCTTTTATGTTTTTGTAATTGAACTTTGATCATACAGTGACAAACTCTAATATGTAATATTTTGAGAGAAGAAGCCATCCCATAACCTCCTTTAACCTAAGATGACCCATCTGTGAAAACAGAAGCCATGTGTTACAACAGCCACAAAAACAGAATGTCCACTCTGCAGCAACCTTTCTAATCAGCACCCTGAGGCAAGGCGGAGTCAAAGCAACCAGTACACAGCCCACCACACCCAGCACTACCCCTGCCCCGAGGCTCTGGCCTCCTGCCTCTGCACTGTGCGAGCACCTACCAGCAGAGAGCAGCAGAGAGCAGCGACAGGGACCCCAGGACTACAGCAATTCCTAGGGATCTAGCAAAGAACAAACGGGAACTGGAGCACAACAGTAAGAGAGAGCTGCAGATGGAGGTGGATCACATGGCCCCATGTCCTTCTCACTCCAACACCAAGCAGGAAGAACGAGTTGAGTTACCGGGCTTCAGCTCCCACCCTGAACTCCCTCTCTGAGCACCTTGAGTCTTGGTGGCCCACACGCTTAACATGTGTTCCCGACAATAATGAGCTGAGTCCACGGGCTTCAGGAGTCACCCTAAACTACTAATATAAGCACCAAGAGGGACTTCATACTGCTTGCATGTATGAACCTTCTATGAACTCATAGTGACAAATTACACAAAAAGCAGCAGTCCTGGAGTCCAAGAGACAACAACATACTCTACACAGAAGACCCTAGAAAATCCTCCAATTCCCTCCTAGAACTAATAACTAAACTTAGTACACACCCTGGACTACCTCAGTGAGCACAGGTGCAGGACCCCTCACACCACTCGTGCCCAGCATCATAAATGCACCCAATGCCCAGCTGTAAGGGGTGGGGAGAGGCAGCACTGGAGATTGAGAAGTGGAAGGAGGCGAAGACCTGGAACTAGGGTGCAGATCTGGTACTCTAGCTGGGTGGGGATCATCTCCAAAGAGTCATAGACAGCATGCAGGGAGACACTAGTGGCATATGAGGGGACTCTGGGGCTCTTGATAGGGAGCTCAGAAGCCTGAGGGTGGAGGGGGGCTCCCTCTAGGCTATGTGAAAACCCTGAGGTCCTGAACTGAGCTCCCGGGAGTGCCCCGATGGGGTGGAGCCCAGCAGTCTGTGGGGGTGAGCCCAAGGACTTGACCGGATCTCTGGGTGCGCTGCATTGAGGTGAAGCCTGGCCATTCACAGAGTAACCCCGCTGACTCAGCCAGACCCCTGATGGCCTTGAGGGCTTGTCAATGGGGGCTTGACCATAGTGAACCTGGTTCCCTGCCTATCTATGGTCTTTGAGGATGGGTGCTTTTCCACCTCCTGCCATAGCAAGTTGTGTGCACACGTATTTGTTACAGCATAATTTGAAGCAGCCATGTCTCTTCCCATGTGAGAGCCCGAGGGAGTAAATAAGCCAAAAAGTATAGTTATTATCAGAGGGAAGACGACTGATTAGGTGGGAGAACAATGGGAATGAGGGTGGAGAAAATTGATTAATTGAACAAGCCATCATCTGTATAACTGAGTAACAAATATGAAGATAACATTATGTAATACAGCATCCAGTGATAATTCCCTACTATCTTCTCTATAATTTTGTATTTCCTTTATTGTTTTTTGTGCTATTCTGGTTTATATGTCTCCATTCTTTTGTCTTTGAAATAAAATAAAAAAAGAAAACAGAAGCAATTTAATTAACTTGTCTGAAGTATAATGGCAATTAATAACACCAGAGAAATTAGCCCAAAAGCTGGGTGGAGACGATTAATATTATCAAATAAAATCTGAAAATCGTTTAGGGTTGCAAACTGATTAACCAGAATCTAAACAGTTTGGGGCGCAATGTCTCTGTTGGATAAGGTGACCCAAATTAGAAGAAACTGTCAATTGTTCCCCTTTAGAGTCCACCATTAGCACACATTGCTAGTGTACTGGGTGTGGCCAGCCAGTGGACGGGCTGCACAGTGGAGGCACCCAACAAGGTTTTCTGGGATCCAGCTTGCTGGATGGAGGGGAATGGAGGTGTGTGCAACCACTGGGAACACCAGCTGTTGTTCTCGTTCTGGGCTCCCCCTCTGGCCACTGGATGTCTCATTTCAGCCTGGAATCCAAATTCAGGGGCAGTTTTTACCAAAGTGAACTTCCAGTTCCATAAACGCACATGGCACGTGCTGCAGAGAGAGCCAGGGCGCACTGCAGTCATGTCCTACCTATTTGGTCCCTGGCACCCAGGCCTGTAGTTGGTGGCGCACACAAATGCATGAGTGGCTGGGGGATCCTAGCTGAGCCTGCCTAGGACCAGAGCATGGGGCTCTCCCTGTACCCAGTCTGTGTCCCTCCCTCCAGGGCTGCTGTGTTGCTCTGAGTCGGCTGTGCACAGTTTAAAATTTTATTTTTTATCTGATGGAGCAAAGCTCTATTGGTGGAACTTTTGTTTTGTCTTCATTTTTCCACTCAGGAGTTGATTTTAAAATAATATTCTGAGCTAAGTCCTCCATGGTGGTCTTAAAAAGTAAGATAGATACAGGACCCAAGGAAACAACATTTTTATATATATCTATATACATCTGTAAACATGTATGGCTTTTGAAACTCTATTCGTCCCTTTTTAAACTACTAATACATCAATATACCCTTCTCTCTGGCTTCTCTTTAAGCTCATTTATTTCTCTGGCCTTAGTGAACCCATTTCTGGCTCTCATGAACATCAGTCCCCCAATTTTTACACCTGATGCTGAATACTGTCTTTAACCAGTTCACTTCTCTCCCCCGTTGTGTGCAAAATTGAGAACCTTTCCCACACCAGCCAATTCTCCTTATTGGGGATTGTGTTTGGGTACCAAATGTCTTGACTTACTGGGGCTTTTTCTTGGTGGACCCAGAGAAAAACGGTGGTTGGATGGGGAAAATATGGACAAGAGACAAGAATTGAGGTCAGGTGGAGGTCCTTTCTGTCCTGGTGGGAGAAGGCCTGAACAAGCACTGTAGGGCGTTTATTTATACTCTCTACAAAGTATCGTGAGACACAGGTTGCCTAGGGACTGCTGACTGCAGTTGTCTCAGGCAAGATATTTTTCTTAAGACTGAGGTAGCTTGACTTCATTAGGCACTTTGGCCTTGTCTCCCCCCCACGTCCCCCAACACGACCAATTTCCAGCTTCAGCCACTCCCTACAGATGTGACTGTTAAGCTTGGCTGTGTCAACTTGACTGGCTGGGTAGCCACCAGGGGAATTGGTAGAGCACACTTCTGGGAAGTTCTGGATGAGTTAAGGAAGTGTCACTCTGGATCCCTGGTCTCTCTTTCTCTGGTACTGCTCTGTTTAGGAGATGCTACGATTTAAGCATCTTTGTCTTGCCACAGCTTTTCTCCAGGATGTTTCTGTGTTGAAGACAGCCAAATATGGACAGAGTTCCCTGAAAGCATGAGTGAAATGAAAGCCGTCTTGCTTTAGACCGTGAGTGTTGGTATTATACTCAGTGATGGGAAATGTGAGATATGTAATCTGCTTATGTGCTACTGAATTCGAAGTGCTACTATTTTATGAAGAATTTTTCATCAGCGATATTGATCTATTGTTTTCTTTTGTGTTCTTGTCTGGGTTTGGTATCAAGGTGATGCTGGCCTCATAGAATTAGTTGAGAAAGGTTCCTTCCCTTGCAGTACTTTGGATTTGTTTGGGAAACGTTGGTATGAATTTACTTTTCCCATTTTTTATTAGTACCTGTTTGCAGCACGTAATGATTATATTTCTCATGGGAAGTTGGTACATGTACGTGTCACATTTTAATGCTTTTCAAAATCCTCTTCCCTACCTCCTCCCTCTCTCCATCTCCTGGTGTATTTTCCTTCTGCAAAAGATGTAGCTCTGTTTTCTACTATTTATTTTGCTTTATATATATTAGAGGTTTTTTATACAAGATAAACCATAAAATATTTAATCTTGTGTGTCTGATTTATTTCACTTAACATTATGGTCTCAAGGTGTAGCTATTTTCCTAACAATGACCTGAGTTTATCCTACTTTATGGCAGAGTAGCACTGCCGTACTACTACGGCAGAGTTGTGTATAAATATCATTTTCTTAGCTCATTCATCTGTTCATAGATATAGAGACTGCTTCTGAGACTTAGCTCTTAGGAATTGTGCTGCTATAAACATAGGTATGCATGTATCGCTATAATATTTCAGTTGTCCATCTTTTATTTTGGAAGATCTATTTTCTTTTGAGTTATTTATACAGTATATTCTAGATATTAATCTTTTGTGTGAGGAACAGCTGACGAAATTTCTCTCCCATCCTGTAGGATGTCCCTTCACCTTGTTGGTTGTTTCTTTTTTGTGGAGAAGCTTTTTACTTGGTATGAGTCCATTTGTTGATTATAGAGGTTATTCCTTGTTCAAGTGGGGTCTGGTTCAGAAAGTTCTTGCTTCCACCTATGTGCTCAAGAGTTTTACCTATTTTCGCTTCCAGAAGATTTTATCTGTTCTAATATTGAGATTTTTTTCAACCATTTTGACTTTAGTTTACTACAAGGTCAGAGGTATAGGTCCAGAGTCAATCTTTTGTGTGTGGATAGCCAGTTTTCTCAGCACCATTCATCAAAGCAGCTATCTTTCCTCCAGTGTATGTTTTGGGCCCCTTTGTCAAAGATGAGATATCTGAGTGTACCTAGGTCTGTTTCTTCATCCACTATTCTAATGCCATAGATTCATACATCTGTTTTGTGCCATGCTGTTTCTATCATTGTAACTTTGTAATAGAACTTCAAATTCTGGTATTGTGATGCCTTCTACTTTCCTTTTGTTGTGAAGAATTGCTTTTGCTGTTCTGAGTCTCTTCTGGTTCCATATGAATTGTAATATTGTTTTCTCTAGATCCTTGAGGAATTCTGTTGGAATTTTAATTGGAATTGCATTAAATCTGTGTATTAGTTTTAGAAGTGCAGCTATTTTGAATATATTGGGCCTGCCTATCTAGAAATAGTGGAAATCTTTCCACTTTCTGATAGCATCTTCCATCTTTTTATTACAGTACAGGTTTTAGTTGTAGAGTTCTTTCACTTCCTTGGTTAGGTTAATTCCTATTTTTTTATGTGATTGTGAATGGTTCTTTCATTGTAAATTCATTACTGGGATATAAGAACACTGTTGATTTATTTTAAAGGTTTGGTAAGATTAGCTACAAAGCTATCTCATCCTCGGTTTGTCTTTGTTGGGACATTTTTTTGTTGCTGTCCTAATATTGTTGGTTATTATTGGTCTGTTCATGTATTGTACATCCTCATGTTTCACTTTACATATGTTCAGAAATGTATTCAATTCTGTTTAGATGTTCCAGTTTTTTCCAGTAGTTCTTCAGAATAGTCTTTAGTGATCTCCTGTGTTTCTGTGGTATCAGTTACAACGTCTCCTTTTTAAAAAATTATTTTATTTATGTTTTTATGGTACCAGGGATTGAACTCAGGACCTTGCACTTGCCAGGCCGGCAGTTATTCCACTGAGATATATCCCCACCCAAAAAATTTATTTTAAAAATAAGAGAAGGAAAACATATTAACAGACAGACATCCATTTATAAAACAGCATAAGAACAATATAAACAATACTGAGTTACAGACAAAATAGTAGGAAATGATCAATGGTTGCTGTATTATGCATTGATATCTTTGAAGTGCTTTTTCGGGAGAACAAATAGAGACATGCAAGAGTGATCAAATAATTAATCATTAACTGTTCCTTTCAGTAAATCGATAGCAGTTAGTAGTTCAACTATGTTAGCTATCCTGTATATATATACATACATAATTTCCCATTATGCATACATAATTTCCCTTTCTATTTTCACTCACCCCAGTTGCTCTTTACTTTTGAGCATGTTCCTTTCATTTCACAATGTCTGTCCTACCTCCTAATTTTTATTCACTCTTTCATGTTCTTACACTAGTGAGACAATATGTTGCTTACACATGGAGGTCTTGTTTATTTTACGTATGAGTATGGTCTCTAGTTGTGATCATTTATCTGTAAAAGCCTCAAGTTTATCTTTCTTTACAGCTAAGTAATATTCTATTATATAGAAGTACCACATTTTTTTTATCCATTCCTCAGTGCATGGACATTTGGGTTGCTTCCACAATTTAGCTATTACAAATTGCACTGCTATAAACATGGGTGCACATATATCGCTGTGATATGATGTTTTCAGATCTTCTGGGAAAATATCAAGAAGGGGAATGGCTGGGTTGAATGGGACCTCCAGACCTAGTTTGCTGAGGGATCTTCCAACCGATTTCCACGGTGGTGTCACCAGTCTGCATTCCCAGCAGCAGTGGAGAAGAGTTCCTATTTCTCCACAGCCTCACCAGCATTTGTTATTGGTTGATTTCTTAATGATAGACATTCTTACTGGGGTGAGATGAAATCTTAATGTTGTTTTAACTTGTATTTCTCAAATGACTGCTGATATTGAGCATTTTCTCATGTACGTATTTGCCATTTGTATTTCTTTATCTGAGAAGTGTGTATTCATCTCAAATGCCCATTTTTGGATTGGGTCTTTGAATTTGGGGGGGGCTGATTTTTTTTTAATTCTTTATATGTTCTAGATAGAAGACCTTTGTCCAAGGGACAGTCAGCTAAAATTTTTCCCAGTTTGTGGGGTTTTTTTTCACTCTGCTGGAGATTTCTTTAGCTGTGCACAAAGTTTTCAGCAGCATGAGGTCCCAGTTGTTGGTTCTTTGATCCTTTTTCACCTTTGACTTTGTCTACGTCTTCTTTTCTTCATCAGATGAGCTAAAGATTTGTCAACTTCATCTTTGCACAAAACTAAGTCTTTGTGTCATAAATCTTTTGTATTTTTATCTGTATTTATTTTTGCTCTGAGTTTTGTTAGTTGTTTCCTTTTATCAGTTTTGGGTTTATTCTTTCTTTTTTAGTTCCTTGAATTACTTTATTAGTTATTTATTTCAAGTTTTTTTTATTTTATTTTATGCCAGCATTTATTGATAGAAACTTTTCCTTCTGTACCGCTTTCTTTGTACACCATAGATTTTGGCATGTTGTTGATTTTCATTTATTTCAAGAAATTTTTAAATTTCTGTTTTGATTTCCTTATTGACCTATATGTCAGTCAAGAGAATGTTAATTTTCATGTACATTTTCTAAAGTGCTTCTTGTTCTTTATTTCCCCTTTTATTCAATTGTGATCTGAGAAGATGCATGCTATGATTTCAATTTTTTGACCCTTGTTTTGTGGCCTAATGTGTGATCAATCCTCGAGAACGTTTCATGTGCTGATGGGAAGAATGTGCAGTGTGCAGCTGTTGCATAAAATGTTCCATGTATATTAGGTTGATTTGGTCTATCATATACTTTAATTCTGATATTTGTTTGATGACTCTTTTTCTGGACAATCTGTCCACTGGCACAAGTCCAATGTTGAAGTCCCCAACTATTGTTGTGTTAGAGCCCATCTCCTCTTAGTTTAATATTTTCTTTTTATAATTGCATGCTCCAAGGTTGAGTGTATATGTATTTACAATTGTTATTGCCTTTTGTTCAAACTGATCCTTTTATTATTGCACAATGACTTTTATCTCTTTAGGGGTAAAAGATATTTATCTGCTAAGCAAATTAATTGAATATTGTTATTTTTTTTAGGCATGGCAAATTCGATGACTGGATTTGGAAAATAGATTAAAAATATGAAATTTAAAAATCCTTTAGAGCTGATCCATGTTTCCTCTTATACCAGCAGTGTACACAGTTTTCAAGTTTGTAATGTCATCTTTTCCCACTGCAGTGTGAAAAGAAAAAATGCTTGTGCATTTGCAGATCTCTGGCACATAAATTTGCAGGCTTCCCAAGTTTCAGGTCTCTCACGATGGGAAATGTTATCTTTTGGGAAACAATTTTGGAACTGAAAAAGACTTATTCAGGTCAGAAAATTAAAATACTTCCCTTGGTTTTATGCTGATTTATTTTCCAAGACACTGGCGCTTCCTTACATTCCAGAAGAATCTTGAATATCTGGAATATCCATGTTGTGCACCAGTTTTAGTTTCCTGCTGGTTCTGCACTTAGTCGGGGTCAGATGGAAGGGCATTTTCACATCCTCCTTTTTTACTGTATGGCGAGCAACTCCTCCCAGGTGTATTCCGCACAAAGTCCGTACAGCGTTATATAATTTCAGGTCAAAAGAGTGACTTAGAAATGCTTTGTGTGTGGATGTTTGAGGGAGCGAGGGTGGGAGAGTCAGAGAGGGAGAGATTTGTATCTGAATTGTGAAGTTCCACTTGCTTTGTAATTTGACTTCCACGGCAATGGCAACAATGTATAAGAAGCATTTTTCTGTTTAGCATCACCCAAACGTTGGAACCCCCCTGAACATGTATGGACATCTAAAAAGATCCCTGCAAGGGCTGGGGATATAGCTCAGTGGAATAAGCGCCTGCCTAGCAAGCGCAGGGTCCTGAGTTCGATCCCCAGTACCGCAAAAAAAAAAAAAAAAAAGATCCCTGCAAATGGAAGTTCAACTAAAAACATTAAAAGACAGCAGAGATTTTTTTTTACTGGTGTTTGCTTGTGGAGATGGGAAAGGAGTTTTTTAAAAAAAATATTTTAAGGAGAATAAAAAAATGAAACAAACAGAAAAGGCAATAAAACTGATACAAAATTTCAAAATAAGATGAGAGACGTCCACAATGGCTGTTATATTGCACATTGTTATCTTCAAAGTAGTTGCTCAGATTACCAGCTATAGGAGTGCCAAATTGATCAAACAATTAAGCATTAACTGTTCTCAGTAAACCAACAGAAGCCAATAGTACAATTGTCTTAACCATCTTGTGTGTATATATTTTTCCTTCTTTCTTTTTTTTCTCATTTCTCTCATCCTAGTTGTTGTTTCCATTTGAGCAGTTTTTTTTCCCTTTCACAATACCTATTTCCCTTTCAGATGTTATTTACTCTTTCACTTTCTTACAATAGGGAGACAATATATGTTTACATATGTGAGTTTGATTTATTTCACTTAGGAGTATGGTCTCCAGTTGTATCTATCTATTTATTTTTTGGTACTGGGAATTGAACTCATGACCTCAGACTTGCCAGGCAAGCACCTGTGCCACTGAGCTATATCTCTGGCCCCTCTACTTGCACCTTTTTACCTATAAAAGACTTGAATTTTTCTTTCTTTATAGCTGAGTAATACTCCGTTGTATAAAAATACCACGTCATTTACATCATTTTATCCATTCCTCAGTTGATAGGCATTGGGTTGTTTCCAAGATTGAACTATGATAAATTGTGCTGCTATAAACATGGGTTCACACATATTCCTGTGGTATGATGTTTTCAGTTCTTCTGGAAAAATATCCACAAGGGGAATAGCTGGGTAAAGTGGGACCTCTAATCCTAGTTTTGTGAGGAATCTCCACACTGATTTCCACAGTGGTTTCACCAATCTACACCTCCACCAGCAGTGGAGAAGTGTTCCTTTCTCCATACAGCCTCTCTAGCTTTTGGTGTTGGTTGATTTCTTAATGATAGCCATGGGAACTCTAACCCTAGTTTTCTTTATGTAAGAGAATAAAAAAAATAACAAAATAACAACAACATAGACAAAAACAAATCAAAGCAAAAGCAATAAAAATGAAACAGGGTTTCAAAACAGAATGATAGGAATTGATAGTGATTGTTATATTACATATTGATATCTTTCACAAAGTTGCTCACATTGCCAAATGCAAGAATGTAAGATTGATCAAACCATCAAAGAGAACAAAAATAATTTAAAAAACATTAGAAATGATACAGAGCCTCACAAGATGGTAGGAATTCACCAATGGTTGTTATATTGCCTATAATTGTCTTCAAATTAGTTGTTCAGATTAGCAGATATAATCATGCAAAATTCGTCAAAAATTTTAAGTATTAACTGTTCATCCACACTGATTTCCATAGTGGTTGTACCAGGCTACATTCCCAGCAACAGTGGAGAAGGGTTTCTTTTTGCCTAGAGCCTCACCAGTATTTGTTATTGGTTGATTTCTTGATGATAGCCATTATTTCTGGAGTGAGATGGCATCTCAGTGTTTTTTGAATTTGCATCTCTCCAATAACCAATGATGTTGAACATTTTTTCATATAGTTATTTACCATTTATATTTCTTCATCTGAGAAGTGTGTATTCATCTCATTTGCCCATTTTTGTATTGGGCTTTTGAATTTTGGGGGCCTGATTTTTTAAATTCCTTATATGTTCTAGATAGAAGTCCTTTCTCTGAGGGACAGTTGGCTAAAATGTTTTCCCAATTCATGGTTTTTCTTTTTACTCTGTTGGTGATTTATTTATTGATGTTCAAGAATTTTTCAATAAGATGAGATCCCAATTATTTGATTCTTTGAGGTATTTCCCATGCAGTTTGGTTTTTGTTCATGAATTCTCTGCCTATCCTATGTCTTCAATATTTCTACCTACTTCCTCTTCTAGTAGATTTAGTGTTTCTGTTTTAATGTTTAGATCTTTGATCCATTTTGACTTTAGTTTAGTGCATGGTGATAGACACCATGTAGTTTTAGTCTTTGGCATGCGGAACGCTAGTGTTTCCAGCACCATTTATTAAAGAGATTATCTTCTTCCAGTGAACACGTTTGGCCCCTTTGTCAAAGATAAAGTGGCTGAGTGTGTTTGTAGTTGTCTGCGTCTTCTAATCTGTTTCATTGTTTCTCAGGTCTATTTTTTTGCCAATACCATGAAGATTTTTTTGTTTTTTTATTTTAAAGCAAAAAAAAAAAAAAAAAAGACAAAATAACATCATAGAAAAAATAAACCAAAGCAGAAACAATAAAAATGATACAGGTTTTCAAAAACAGGATGATAGACATTAACAGTGGTTGTTATGTTACATATTGTTATCTTCAGCAAAGTTGTTCAGTATCACAATAGCTTCGTAGTACAATTTTAAGCCAGGGACTGTGATGCCTCCTGCCTTTCCTTTGCTGCCCAGGATTGCTTTTGCTATTCTAGGTCTCTTCTGGTTCCAGATGAATTTCAGGAATGTTTTCTCTAGATTTGTGAGGTATTCTAATGGTATTTTGATCAGGATTGTTTGAATCTGTGTAACAGTTTTGGGGGCATGACCATTTTCTCAATGTTGGTTCTTCCTATCCATGAACAAAGAATACCTTTCCATTCTCTGAAATCCTCTTCGATCTCATTTTCAGAGTACCTTAATTTTCACTCTATAGATCTTTTACTGTCTTTGTTAGAAGGACTCCTAAGTATTTCACTTTTTGGGATGCTATTGTGAAAGGTGTGCTTTCCCTAATTTCTCTCTCAGAGAGTTAGTTGTCTGTATACAGGAATGCTATTGAGTTTTAAGTGTTCACTTTGTATCCACCTATGCTACTGTATTTGCTTATTAAATCTAGAAGTCCCTTGGTGGAGTTTTTGGGGTCTTCTATGTAGAGTATCATGTCTTCTGCAAATAATGATAATTTTACTTCTTCCTGGGAAAGAAGTTTTAGTACATACTTTAGACTAAAGTTTCCCCAAAGTGTTCTTTCAGTATCTTTTCCCTCTAAGGTTTCCCTCCACGCTGCAGCTGCAGTCTCTCTCCTCTTTCTGTCTTCCTCACCCTTTGGCTGAAGCTCTTCATCTCTTTCTCTTGCCTTCTCGGAATTCTACCAGGACATCTCGTTCAGTCAGTCACCGAGAAAATGGCTGCTGGTCTTCAGCTAAAGAGAATCTGACGAATGAAAATCTGGCCTTCATCCGCAGCCCTGTGTCTCCATATCCCGCACACATGCACATTTTTGGAGCCTCGATTCATCTTACCAGTATATTATGAACAGCAGAACAGAAAGGAAACAGCACTGAGTTACGACTTTCAAGAAACTTCTGCTACCAACAGGTGGCACAGCTTCTTTAAAATTATTTACTTTTGTTCCCATCTTGTTCCAAAATGGGGCTTGTACGATTTATCTTAGTTGATAGGCTGTATGAGGGCCACATCCAATGGTGCAGGTAGTGAAAGAACTTTGAGAACCGGAAATCACTTTGATTTTGCTATGAGTTTTAAGAATATGATAGCTTGAAGGAGTCTTAGCATTATGCAGTCTTTCCTGTCACTTTCATAATGGAAAAATTAAATCTCAAAAAGTTCTGTAACTCACTCATGGCCATGTAGATAGGTAGAAGCAAAATCAGATTTCCAAAAGTACAGCTGAGATTTATAATGAGTTTTCCACCGCTGAATATGAACTGAACACAAATTGATCATATCACTTTCTGTGTTGGAGGTAACACTAACAGGTCAAGGATGAGATGGAGGAACAGAGTCAGAGACATTATCGATAGTAGAAAATAAGGAAGGCAATTTGAAACAGGGTGTTCATGTTGGAAAGAGTGATAAATGTGGTAAAGGGCTACAGAAATCCAGCTGCATTTGCTACCCTACCTGTCCTGAAATGCTGCACAAAAATGTGTTTTGTCCTGAGTTTTTCATTTTGAGTGACTGATGACAGGTTACCCACTCAAGTTGATCTGCTTAATTTCTAGCCTTAATTAAAGCTATACAACAGCTGTGGATATTTGTTAGCAATTCGTTTACTGGAATGGGACAAAATTTCCTATGAGTCATGAGAATCTTCTTGTCACTGATGTTTTGTGTTAATAAAAGCAGTGATTATGCAATTGGTAAGATATTTGGTTTATGATGTCCAGATTCTCACAACATGTCTACATGTTTTGCTCATCTTTTAGCCTTGAGTTCAGTGCTACTTGGGGTGATTAAGACTGGGATAAGGCTTATGCCAGAACATTATCTCTTTGACAGACCTGGTGACCAAATAGATGGTAGTAAGGTGAGGATCTGGTACTCTCCAGATACCTGATGCATAAGAAGTGAAGTTAGCTGTTTACTCTTGCATCTTTGCTTTTGGGTTTTCCCATTTCAGAGCACGATGTGTGCTCTGAAAGCACTCTCTGTTATCAAGTGTTAGCATTTGTCTTAAACAATTTCTTCAAGGGAAGTTTCATTACCTCTTTCTTTGAAATGATATTTTCCATCTGCTTTTGTTGGCAACACAAGGACCAATTTCCAGTACCACATAAAGTTATGCAGGCTGACTTCCACTAATATTTCACCATATCTCTAGCTATGGTGCACTGTTTACTCAGGAAATGAAAAAAAAATCCAGGTCAAGTGAGAGTCACTTTTCTAGAATTTATATGTATCCTAAGTCACTGTTTAGTTGGTACTAGTACTTCTTTTTTTATTAAGGAGACAGCAGTTTTTAATGTGAGGAGCAATTTATTGAAGAGTTTTACTTGAGGGGTGAGAGTAATAAACTTACTCAGGTTCTTACCATGTGGAGTGAACCAGAGAATACATCCACTGCTGTGGTTAAATTGTGTAACCTTACTGTATATCAACAGTTTAGATTATATTCTTGTATCATTTTGAAATTTTTATTTCTCTGAGAAATGTTTTGTCTCATCACATCCGAAACTCATGAACCTATTCTAAGAATGGGCTTAAGTACAGAATGAGTTCATTTATTCATCGTTCGATTCACAAATCACTGAAATTAGTTTCATTTGAAGAAAGCAGATTCTAAAATGGGGCTTTTTCAGTTGTAATTTGGTTGGATGTTTTGTTAAAAATTTTTCTCTTTTACATAAACAAGTGAAAGAGGGGGCAGATGTTGAGAAGACAGAAAATATATATTCTGTTCACAGGCTATAAGGGAGGCAGGAAGAAAGAGCACAAAGCTTAGAGAGCAGGTGGTGAGAAGTGAAATTCCTTCTTTTCCGACACTGACTGTATCATGAAGAAAACCGACTGCTGGTGAGTGTGTGCATCCAAAATAATGAAGAGCAGAGCTGTGTCTGGGCTATTGGTTGAGGTCCACGAACCTATGAGCCCACGTAGTATAGACCCAGACAGTGCAACATGTGGCTGTATGTCATTTTTCATTTTTTCTCCCCTGACATTTTATTTAAATGGCATCAGTGGTTGAGCCCATGATACATTGTTTGATTTGTGATGTCTGGATTCTCTTTAAATGAAGAGAATGAACTCTCTTGAAAATGAACTCTTAATATAAAGCCTTGAACAGAACGGACAACCTTGGCGTTCATGGACTATTTTGAATGTGTTAGAAGTGTGTTGAACAAAGAGTGAAAGATATACATTAAAGACAGATGAATGATTAAAAATATGACTTCATTTTACGTCATGAAATTCTGGTGCAGGAAGAAATATGATCTTTTAGCTCTTCTGCATGACTTACCCTGCAACTCAGTGGTGAAGAAGAACATCATGGAAGAACCATGACTCTGAAATCATAGCAACCAGGGTTTTAATTATTGTTCCACTGTTTTCTAAGAGTGTGACCTTGGGACTTAATTTACTTATTCACAAAATCTATTTTGTTTTTTTTTTTTATTTTTATTTTTTTTTATTTTAGAAACATAAAAGTACAAAAACATATTGACAAACAGACACCCATTATCATAGAAAATAGTACAATCACAACTAATCTATAGACAAGGTGATATGGTCTCAACAGTAGTTGTTGCTTTATCCATTGATATCTTCGAATTGTAGATGTATGGACCCATATACAGACAT